>JACXGM010038803.1:0-10743 GCA_016801145.1 Umbra pygmaea
TCCTACATGCTAAAGGGTTTATGTTTAGAGAAAGGATACCTTCAGTTGAACTTTGTGGGGTCCATAATGGCATGGACAGGCATCCCCTGGGCATCATTAAGTTATATCATTCTTCTGAACAGTCCTATAACAGCAAACACTGTTCCCTCATGATATTCCAGAATGACAACACCCAAATACACACTGCTAAATTAATTCAAAAGTGGTTTCATGAACACCAGG
This sequence comes from Umbra pygmaea, assembly GCA_016801145.1. Classification (NCBI taxonomy): domain Eukaryota; kingdom Metazoa; phylum Chordata; class Actinopteri; order Esociformes; family Umbridae; genus Umbra; species Umbra pygmaea. Next base: position 223 of record JACXGM010038803.1, read on the forward strand.
AGGAAGTAAAATCTATTCCATGGTTTCCTCAATATCCAAATGTAAAAACCATCATGGAGTGCAGTGTGAAGTAGATTACCACTCCATTGCTTAAAAACCGGAGGCTTTTCTTCTTGAAAAATGGTGGAATATCCCTCTACACACAGTGACAGAAACATGACACTACACTAATGACAGTATTCCAAATGGCAGCCATCACCAATTAGCAGACTTCGGTCCGGGTCCAGACCCCGCGATGGTTCCCTCTGGACCACAACACATCTCTCATAAATTCATAATATTGACGGAGCTTCTAGTTTAGCCAGCTCAGAGGAGATGTGAGGGTCTCATGTGTAGTAACCAATCAAAATAGAGACCCTTGCAGTCAGCGAGAGTGAAATCAGGGATGAGAGATTACAGAAGGAATGACAGCTGGCTTGCCCTAAAGTTTGCTAAGTTGCAATGAAGGATCAAGTATTTTTATGAAATGTACCCCCCAAAAAAGTCAAATGTGAGGAGGGCATGTAAAAATAAACTTAGAGCCAGGTATGACTTGTCCACCAGCATTCTACTCCATTCATTCATGCCCCAATAATGTGCAAACGAGTTGTAAATAAACATAGCATGGACCATGCATGGTTCAACATAAAAAGATATAAAATGTATGCATGTGTCAAGGATTTCCTGAGAACCTGTTAGGTGTAACACCACTAAAACACATTCAAGATGTGGACATATACCTGGACATGAAGGAAATGTTGAGAGAAAGAGGGGGACAGATATTATCATGGTTTCCTTTTAAGTGATTACCTAAATTAGTTTCACATCTAGTACCTCTTGTCTAAATTAGTTTCACATCTACTACCTCATCTAAATTAGTTTCACATCTACTACCGCTTGTCTAAATTAGTTTCACATCTACTACCTCATCTAAATTAGTTTCACATCTACTACCTCTTGTCTAAATTAGTTTCACATCTACTACCTCATCTAAATTAGTTTCACATCTACTACCGCTTGTCTAAATTAGTTTCACATCTACTACCTCTTGTCTTTTAAAAATGTTGTGTTTATTTGTATGACCCTCTTTCCAGGATTTAATCTTGCCCATTCAATGTTTTAAATATTGAATGCCCTTACTACAGAGTTGTAGTTGTTTCTCTTAAATGTATGTAATTTGCTTTGAATAAGACCCTCTGCTAAAGGTGTGGATAGGTTTTTTTAATTATTGTGTATACAACCGGTGTGTACTTTAACAGTGTGCTCATGATGTACCGGTATCTATTCTGTGGGTTACTGTCACCTATAGTATGAATACTTGATGTGTGTGTGTGTGGCCTCGACACCACAGGGAGGGGTTAACACAGCTCAGCTTCTCTGACCCCCAAAACGTCTCTTGTACACAAACACAAATGCACACAAACAGTAGATGTGCATAACTGGTCAAAAACGGGTACAGTACAAATCTCACTTTAGTAAGTCACCGCACGCATGCAGATCATATTCATGGCAGTCCCTACACAACAATTGATGGACACCGAGCAGAAGGTTCCTATTAAATGTAGTTCTCTTAAGCTCACACACGGGTTCAGAGTCTGATGATGTCATGTGTGTTTGTGGATCACTGAGGCAGTGCTAATGTGTTCTCCAGGCAAAGTAGCTTAGAGACAGGCTCTCTCTGGTCTCGGCAAGCTGAGAACAGAATCCCATGGGGCATTGTGGGGACATTTTTCCTGCAATGAGAAAATTAGAGCACCACGTGGCTTATTTTCCTGCCCAACATGGACATCCTGTAATTATGTATTTGACCATAACTTTGTGCCATTTTCAATTTGATGGATTATAAGGATTTTCAAATCAGACTGCAGACTGCCTTAAGACTGATGGACTACTTTTCCAGACAGTAAAACACAAACGTCAGCCATTGGAGAGCTACACATTAAAAACATCAGCTATCAAAGAACGGTAAAGTTGATTTTCAAGCTTGAAAGAACTCAATTTCTCACTTGTTTTCTCCGGAAAGCAAAGTGTCTCTAGTGCCGGTAAGTGTACCACAAGAAACAGACACCAATCAAGCAGCTAAATCCAGCTGTCGCATTCATCAAATATACCATGCGTAAACAGACAATGAATTTCCTGCAAAACTTCACTTCATTCGCAAATAGGAATCATGTGCTACAACATGCCTGAAAAGGTGGTCCGAATGTCTTGAGATGAATAGAAATGCTGTCGTGGTAAAACTGAGGTACTAGAGAAAATGCATGTATCTTCTAAGCCATTCTGTCCCTTTAGTTTGAGTAATTGCTTGAGTTCTCACTGCCATTCATCTATTCTTCCATCTCTGATGCTAATTAGCAGCGGTGTCTGAGTGACGAATAGCAGCTTGGCAAATGATGCCTACCCCCACGAACCGGCGCCTGATGTGGCTGCCTGCAGTCGGCTGGCACGAGGCAGCGGCGGGCGAGATCTATCTTGATATCAGCCATTTCTCATCGTTTTTCCGTAATGAGATTGCATTGATTTCTGCTCGGGAAACAAACTGGCACTGAGGGAAAGTTGTCAACCAAGGCAAAATGGGGGGGGGGGGGGGCTATTGAAGGGACTAAAGACTCGAACTGTGTCACTTGACTCAAACTCTGTCTTAAAAGCGAAAAATTCTCTTGCTACCAACTGTTTTTGCAAGAAAACGTACACTGTCTCACTAAAACCTCGTTATACTTGCTCCAAAAACGACAACTGTTTCCTACGACAAACTCAAAGTGTTTAAGATAAAAATAAATGCTTCATGCTCACTCTGCTCTTGAGGGCTCTAAAGCTGAAAAAGTAACTTCACTAATTGTGTCTTTGCAAAAACTTACCGCAGCAATGAAACACAACATGATTTTCGGCACACACACAAACAGAGCTCAGTCCCAAATGACATCTCCCTCTGTGGAGCTTCCGCCTATCATTGGCCAATCTGGTGCTGCGGACTGAGTGGTATTGGCCAGTTTGGTGCTCCAGTGCTACAGACCTGCGCCCCCACCCCAAAGTCCCCCAAACCCTCCCAGAGCTCGTTAGCTGTTAGCAGCAGATGGTACGAGTGGCTCGTTTGGGCACAGCCATGCCGCCCATTAGCGACATGTCAGGTTTCCTACCATGCAGAGTAGAATTGAGAGAATAGACGCCGCACAAACTGCCCGTAATTATTTTCTTCAAACACATTTAAAGAAATTGCGCTGGGATTATGGGCACAGAGTTGGGGTGAGGTTCAGGCCACAACCCAACATGGAGCTTCTCCCATTTACATTTGAACTTGATTGTGGCCCTCTGGGTGTGCACTGGTGATTGACTTGTATCGTGTTCTTTCACAAGGCTTGCCAAAAACAACAGCTACGCGGGTGCATGGTTTTACCGTTTTGTAATACTGCAGGTTACTGGTCTTTAGGGTCTAGGCGAGCAAATGATAAGTGGGATAATGTGTAGTAGATTAGCGCTGGAATGTAAAAGTAACCAGAGCCATCAATCTTCAGGAGGATAAGCCTTCCTCTCAGACCATCAAGGTGTATGAGACAACAACATCTCCTTAGTGCCTCTGTCGGTGGAGCAAGAGTAGGTTTGAGGACTCGATTCCCACGGAGACAAGCGCAAAAATGAATGAAAGCAGAATTCACTCTGAATACAAGCATCTATGTAATTACTGTTTTTGGTTTTAAAAAGGGGGGAAAGTCCACAATAGGTCAGGTAATATTTTGTTAGTGAGAAATGTGGTGTTTCTGCTCATCTGGCTCTAGGTAAGCCAGACCTTCACATCTTCAGCCTGTTTCAAATGATCAGCTGCCCTTTGCTCACAGCGCATGAGGGTTTGCTTCACCTTTAGACTCACAGACTGAAGCTTTTCAGTAGTATGAGCACTGCTGAAATCTGTCATGTCATGGAGGCATCTGCACCCAGGGAGCACATCAACATCAAACATGGTAAAAAATGATGACCTCAGCACAAACACAAAGATTAACTGAGGGAAAGGTGACGAGACCCATCCCACGAGAGGGGTGGGGGGTTGGTTATCCGATTGCAGTTGCAGTTTAAAATGGAAACAGATCAGACACTCTCCTGTAGGTCAAAGACAAGCACTTCCAGCCTCGGGATGGAGGCCCAAATCAGTCCCTGTTGCGTTCGGTCGAGGATAAAAACCGAGGTCGAGGCTGCGCTTATGGAATTCCTAATGAACCGCGATAAAACAAAGAGGAGAAGCGCTTTGTGTCTGGGGATGAAGAGGATGTGGTGCGGGTGGGACGTTGGGGAGGTCCGTGCTCAGAATGACTCACTGTGACTTTGAAACGAGCGATGGGAAAACTCAAGAGACAACTGACGCGACACATTTGAGAAAAAAAGCGTTTGCGTTACGTGTGCGGGATCTGCAAACAAAACCATCAAAGAAACATGAAAGAGAAAACCACTGAAGGTACGCCAGCCTCAGAGGCCACTAAAGTAAGGTGATGACGTTGTGGCTAGATGTTCGCCATCACACATGACGTTGTCTCTAAGGTCAGTTCATCAACGTATAACCTCTCTTTATGGTTATGGCTTAAGATGTGAGGAGGGCGTGTGGATCTTTATTTTGTGCATAGGGGCAACTCCTACCTCTACTAATGTTGCTTGTCTGGAGGGGATCAGAAGCATCTCTTTTCACACCAAGGTCTCCAGTTCAATTAACAGAATGGAGTCATTTGAAAAGCCGCTCTCCCTCTCATTTCCCTCCTCTCTCTTTTCCCCTTCAACTCTCACTCAATCACTCTTTCTGCTCTTACGTTTCCATCCTTTGCAGCTCGGCTCAGAGGGTCATATAATGCGGGTTGTCATCCAGTCCAGTCTCAGTTTAGCACACATATACACGTACATTCACACACATACACAACTATGTTCACACTAGGGGTGTAACGGTAAGAGATTTTTACGGTATGATAACGTCACAGAAAATATCACGGAATTACATTATCACAGTATTAGTAAAAAATATATGCTTAATGTAAAATATGTTTGTACACACAGAGACATAAACTATATGGCAATAGTATGTGGAAACCCCTACTAATTATATAGTTCAGGTAATTCAGCCACACTTTTGCTCACAAGTGCATCAAATCCAGCACATAAATATGAAATTGTAATTGCCAGTACAATGGGTCATACTGAAGAGCTCAGTGACTATAAATGTGGCACTGTCATTGGATGTAAACTTTGCCACAAGTCAAAGTAAAGCACACTGCCACTGGACTCTGGAGCAGTGGAAACATGTCTCAAATTAGAGATTTAATTTTATCGTCTGAAGTTTATAGGATTCTTTGTAAATGTCGCTGACTCTCTCTTAATTCAACTGATATTTACAATGGAAACATTAATTCCTTTTCCAATTAAGGAAAAATCCTGACTTTATATTAATGCAATACCTTGAATGAGAAAATGGCCACAGTATGAAATCAGTCTATTTTAAAACAGCGGTAAACCATGAAACCATTACATCCCTAGTTCACAAAAAGCCAGTTGAGTTCTTTGTTCTCCAGGATCCAGCCTACCTACAGTAAATACCACTTACCCCCAGAGTCCTTGTGAGCTACACACACGGAAAACTGTGTATACATTTTTTTTTTACATTAAAGTTACTTTGTTTAAACCGACAGTATTGTTTCAAGTCTAAAACGGTGGAGCGAAGGCCCCTGCAGTTACACCTAATATTTACTGGGATTAAAGGCTAGCATTCCTCCACCCAGCTTTAGATGTGCCTGGGTTCTCAATTACACAGTGGCTTATGTAATTATATATGGGACTGTTAGTCTGTGTCAGACACCAGGACTAAATGAATGACTGGCATAGATAGGAATGATCAGTGAAACAGAGCAGGGTTACGGCCCGTTAGCTTTTTTAAAGTTTCCGTACATGAAAGAGGCTTGAAAGGAAAGTAAATTTAGTTTCAAACTCTTATGTTTTTAGCCCGGCCCTAAGATTTAAATGGACACGGTTTTGTGGTCCAACTGGGACAAAAACTAGCCTGCTAACATTACAGTAATAGTTAGGATTTCTCCATCACTGGACCACCCCATAACGATTATCTCCTCTACTAACAACACCTGCGTCTTCTCACCCCCTCCTCTCTTTAAACCAGTTGTTCGTCCGTCCTCCTTCCTCACTCTTTAAAACAAACTTGCCTTTCTCTTCTTTCTCGTAACCTCCCTTTTCAATCTCTCTTCAAAGCGGTCTTCCTGTGGCTCCACCGTTGTCTGACCCGGCCTTCACCCTCTCCCCGTTCATCAGTGCTAAAGTCTGCGGCAGCCACCCACTGTGCTCCAGTACGGTGAACGCCCCCATCCCACCAATATCCCCCCAGCCTCCAACAGTAAGCACACACAAGCCGGGAGATGGACCATCAGCTCATCCATTTAGCCCTTTGTGCTCTTTGGCTGTCAGCAGCAAAACAAGACAGATCTCTTGTCGGTGGAAGACGTGCATAACCCCTTCAGGCCTCGGAAGCAAGACGGATCTCTTGTCGGCGGGAGACGGTAGACGTGGCGGAGGACACTTCTGTGTAGTAATAACCCCTGCAGCGCAAACGTATTGTTGGTCTTAATTGAAGGGGCCATTGATCAATCCATTGTTGGATTTGTTAGGAGTGGGCTGGAAGAAAAGCGGGTAATTGTTGGCCTTGAGTTGGCCCTGATGTAAAGAGAATGTCATGTTCAAATGCCTGGGCTACACACATACACACAAACAGCCTTTTATGGTATTGCATGAGCACCTGCGCGTTCCTAGTGGGGCCTCATACCCCCCCGGGCGTTGCCCAATGCTCCTAGGCATCATATAGACGTTGCCGTCATCATACGACAGTCATGCTGGCCATCCATCACCGGGACAGCGGTGGTTTTTGTTTACTTAATGATGTGTAGGGCACGTTTATGAAGCGACGTGCGCCCGCCCGCCACAGCTCGCATCGTCCGCCCCCAGGAGCTGTCATTAAAACATCATCAACGTGATGGATGTCCGCCCGGCAACATTAGAGGGAAAATAAACCCAGCTCTGGAGCTGACGGGTCATATCTTTCACAGAGTGTGTGTGTTTGAGGTAATGTGCGTGTGGATGGATTGTGGGGTAGTATGTGTTTGATAGTGTGTGTTTCTGTGACAGTGTGACTGACTGAGTGTGTGTGCCCATTTGCTACAGTAGATGTTTATTTGATAGGTGTGTGCTCGTCTGTGACCCTTGTGTTCATTAAAGTTCCACACACACCACACCAGTGTGTGAGATCTCCAGGGTAATGACTTTGAGAGAAGGTGTTTATTGTATTCCGTATGCACCATCGGTCCCTCCAATGGTAAATGCCACTCATTTACTTCCTTATCCCTTCCCTCCTCAGTTACGATACTTTCATCCATTTGTGTGCGCTCTTTGACAGTTGGAGCTGAGAGTTTGTTTCTGAAAGAGAAGGCCTGCGTGTTTGAGCCATGCTGCACCAGAGACATCAATGGTAATTTACACAACACTCTCAGGCCCCTTGCCCCATCTGATACTGCACCAGTCCTCCATGTGCCCCTGCTCTGCTAGTCACATCAAGGTACCCATCTCTAAACAATCTCATCTCTGGGTCAGGGATCTTCTTTTGCAGCACCTAGCGATTGGAATGAACTAGAAAACTACCTACTTTTCACACCATTTGGTGAAACTTAATAAGCACCATTGTTAAAAGTGCATTCTGTTTACAGTGTGACCTTTGACCTCACCCATCACAAGAAAATGAACAGGAAGCGGTGCTAGTTATGTTTTGAATGACACAACCTATTATAGACAACATCTAAGCTTCACAATGACACTTGAAATCAGGATGTATTTGGATGTATTGTAGGATTTGTTCATGTTTAACAGGATGCCCACATATTAGAATGCTGCAGAAGGAATATGAGGGGAGTTAGTCAAGATTCATTTCAAAATATTAATCTTTAGACATCTTCATCATGGCATTTAGAGCAAGAATACAGCTTAGGGATGCTAAATAATGAACATTACCTTTAAAGACCATTTTTAACATATTTGTTCTTCCAACTGTTACGACTTCATGTGATGTCCATTGTGGTTCTGCCATGTCCTGTTGTCTATTGTCTAAACATGTTTGTGTAATACTGTATTTCTATTTATGTTTATAATGTCTGCTGCATGGTCTAAGTTGTTACCATGAACACTTATGTAATCTTTTGTTACCATGTGCTCTAATTTTGTGATTAGGTGGTATCTCAATGTGTCTCGTTACTAAGGAGCTGTTGTGATGTGTGTTCTGTCTGTCTTGTCTACTCCAACACCAATTTCTTGGAGGAAGCAATTTTTGCCTGTTGTTTTAAATAAGAACAATAGCCTGAAGATGTGTATCAAGCCCCATCACTGTACATACAGTTTTGCTCCCATTTCAACAGAGAGCCCATTTGATGCACAGCATTGTTTTGTCATCTGCCCATGCCACGGATCTGTCAGAAGGTTGGACTCCAAAATGGTTGCCGGTTGCATGTGGCTCACAGTGCGTAGGGGACATCACTGCCAGCCGCTCTGGGATATGTAAGGCCAGCCGCATCTAAAAATACTCCAGGCTGGCCAGAGTGTACTGGGTGACATGACATCATATATTCCCACTGTCATTACCACGCCTGGACAAGGCAGAAACTCTGGCTCCACAGTGGTGCCCTGGTCTCTAGAGAATGGCCTACTTTTGGACCAGGGCCTTATGGTGCCGGTTGAGACGTGGCCCCTGTACTACGACAGACGGTGTGCTGAGACTAACATGGTGGAGGTGAAGATACAGAAAATAGTGATATAGGGAGAGAAAGAAAAGTAAATTGAAATTGAGAAACAGAAAAGAAGAGAGAAAGTAAATCATAAAAATGGATTGCAAACAACCACAATATTTGATTATTAAAAAAACATTAAGGAGTAATTAATGCTTACACATCAGAATGTAAGCGCTTGCTGTTTCAGTTCATTTCATTTTTATTGTGCTGGCCAAAAACAGGGTAAACAGGGTAAAGAGGGTAAACTTGAATGGTTCCTAAAATAATTAAGGTCAGGGACCCCTCATCGTTTTTATAAATCACAGATGCACTGGCAGAAGTCTGTTTCAGCATGTTGTTGGTAAATGAAATAAAGTATATGGCTGCAGGCAATCTGCAGTTCCTCCACAGACCCCAGATTGAAAACCACTGCCTTTTGACATGTTAATGTCCCAGTCAAAATTTAATTTCACATGTTTAAGACATGTATAAGGTTCAAATACAGCCTGTTTATTAGAAGGCACTCTCTGCCAGCTGGATAATTTCATTAAAATAAACCAATGATAATTTAGCTGGGTACCGGGTGGGTTCCAGGCCATCTTTTAAGCCAGTCAGATCTGGTTCCCTAATGCCCACATAGCCTTTTAGAAAGCCAGCACCGAACCTACCAGTTGAGAATTAAGCAAAAATACCTTGTATGTTTCTGGGTATATGTGACAAACAATATTTTAGGGCTGATCTTATCAAAAAGCGTGAAGGAGTGAAATATAACAAACCCTGTATTCCATGCTTTTTTACACCACAAGGTACATTTTCCCACAGTGGCAATTTCATTTCAGCTATGATAAGTGTCATCCAGGAACTAAACTACCCAGTTGATATCTAAACAAAAGTAACAATATGAGCATCGAGGAGGGCAGAGACACAACAGGCCTTCTATGACCTTGCCAGGGCAGCACAATATTCAAGTGTCATTAAATCTTTCAAAAGATTCAACACGGATGTTGAACAGATCGTCAAACCACTGCTGAAAGGACTACTGAAAATAGAATACTACAGGAGACCAGACTCAGCAATTGCCTGCCCAAACACAAAGCATTCCCTTTCAGTTGTGTGTTCTTCTCTCTACTATGTGTTGTATTGGTATGCAATACGTTTCCCCAAACATTGAACAAGACTGAATTCAGACGTGTCTTCTTCACAATGTCCATCAGGGACTCTCCATTTCTCTCCTCACATGTTCTCTCTCTTCCTTTCATCCTGTCTTTGTGTCTCTCAATCTGTCATTTCATTATATGTACCTTCATTTTCCCTTCAAGGTTTACTTGTAATACGCAGCCTATAAGATCTACAGTCTGTATAAATTCTCTCTGACCATGACTCATCTGAGTATCTGTTGAAATGTTAATGTTCCAGGTCTGCATTGCAGAGTCGACACATTGTGCAACTACACAACCCTGACCGAATACACAGGCACCTGAAGTATCCATGTAGATAGTGGGGACAGGCTGCTTGAAGGGACTGGGGACAGACACCGTGAAGAGACTGGGGACAGACGCCGTGAAGAGACTGGGGACAGACGCCGTGAAGAGACTGGGGACAGACGCCGTGAAGAGACTGGGGACAGACGCCGTGAAGAGACTGGGGACAGACGCCGTGAAGAGACTGGGGACAGTCGCCGTGAAGAGACTGGGGACAGTCGCCGTGAAGAGACTGGGGACAGACGCCGTGAAGAGACTGGGGACAGACGCCGTGAAGA
>JACXGM010038804.1:0-10742 GCA_016801145.1 Umbra pygmaea
TGCTAACCTCACACTAACCACACTGCTAACCTCACACTAACCACACTGCTAATCTCACACTAACTACGCTACTAACATAACAGCGATTTCCAGTAAGTACAGGGACATTCCACCTGGACCAAATTAAGAATAAGTTTTAAGTACAAAACAACAATTGGCACAGTCGGAAATCGAACCGGCAACCTAAATCTATCCATACGTAACCTCAGATCATATCAATGAATACACTCATATAGCACATAATATTTTATGTTTTCCAGTACTTGCTGTTTAGTTCAAATAGACACCAAAAACACTTCAGGTTTCTAGATTTTGTTTTTGAGATTCACATTTCTTTTTTCTTTTTCTCTCCAGCTTTTATTGAACACCTACTTTTGTTCAAATCGTTTTTCTGCTTTCAGATAAATGAGGCGCTCACACACTCAGTTAGAAACACACTCACACACCATCGATTAGACACGGCTGAAGTTTCCACTCATGCATAAGTTACCTGGTCCTTCAGCGTAAGTATGGCTCTCCAAGCAGCACAAGCATGCAGCCGAAGGTGTTTCGATTTGGACCCAATCAATCCCCTTAAGTGTGTGATATGCGGAAGGGAGGCTGTAAACACGTCAAATTAGCCCTAATGAATGGTATGGCCAAAGCGCATGGAGACGGGTGTCAAGCAGCACTGTCCATTAGGAAGAGTTATATGAAATGCTCGACTCACACACGCTCAGGCACGCATGCCAACAGGGTATCACAAATAATCTTCAAGCTCACACGTATCAATATCAGGTGATTTAATTCACTTGAGTATCAGACTTTTCAATTCACTTGAGTATCAGACTATTCAATTCACTTCAGTATCAGACTTTTCAATTCACTTGAGTATCAGACTTTTCAGTTCACTTCAGTATCAGACTTTTCATTTCACTTCAGTATCTGACTTTTCTACTCACTTCAGCATCTGACTTTGATTAATTTCAGTATCTGATCTTTATATACATTTGAGTGTCAGACTTGTCTATTCACTTCACTATCAGAATTTTTAATTCCCTTAAGTTTCAGATTTTTTTTTTATTCTTGTTCAGTATCAATTGTTTCAGATGGGGTGATACTGGTCGCAGGGAAACAGTTTTGTCTCAGAGGGTATGAATATATGAAGATTTCTATATTACATAGTTAAGGTTTAAAGTTAGGTAATTATAGGTATAAAGAATGGATGTAGGTAGTAAGTTAAAAGTTAAATGAAGTTGTAAGTCAAGGGTTAAATATTGGTGTAAGGGTTTAAATGTACATGCAGGTATTACGTTAACCATTAAAATGGTTCAGACAGAAAATGCCACATTAATATTACCAACACTTTAATGACTATAAAATGAACATAACACATACTTGTGTGTACAACTCAATTCTTTGGAGAAGGGATTTGTGCCTTAGGGCAACCACACCAACATAGTAAGATAGTATATATATATATATATATATATCAGCCACGGTCGGTGGATCTTAATTGGGGAGGACGGGCTCGTATTACGCTCAGAACCGGAGTGAATGGAATGTGTGCAAATTAAAAAAACAATTGGTTTTGTTCGTTGCGCATTATTCCATTCACTCCGGTTCCGAGCGTAATACGAGCCCGTCCTCCCCAATTAAGATCCACCGACCACGGCTGATGTCCAGTTTAGTTAATAAATTATACTTTTGTGAAGACGCGCCTGCCTCCAATAACAAGATGAACCGTGACAGAATGAACCACCTAAATAAAAAGGAGGCAGCATCAGACGGACTGCACCAACGTAACAAAGAGGAGGAAGAGGACAGGCTGTTTTCCTCTGCCTCCGGACCCGGTGCATCCTCTATTTCCTGGGCAGAGCTCCTTCCCACCCTCCTGGCGGTAAAGGAGCCCATGGATTTTTTGGGGGGGTGCTTTACGGGCTATGAGGGCGGTAGTGGGAAAGGAGTACCAGTGAGGCATCCCACTATGCCCTTGCATTCCCTCAATATTAGCCCTTTTCAAGAGGGAGAGCCCGGGCAGGCAGCATTAGCCTGTCCTAACATACAGCTAATGCTGCTCCCCTTACATCATGCCCGGGCTGCCAATAGAGTGGAGCACCACCATCAGGCTCTACCACAGCCAGCTCCATGTCGGGTCCCGCCTCAGCCAGCTCCACACCGGCATGGGATACAGCCGGCTCCAGCACTCCAGGCAACCTGGGACCTGGAGTGCATTCTCCTACCTCCGCCGCCAGAATTCGGTGATCCGCCGCCAACAGGACCTCCTGCTCCGCCTCTGCCAAGAGGACCTCCTGCTCCGCCCCCTGTGAGAGGACCTCCTGCTCTGCTGCCGCCTGACCTCCCAGACCCCCTGTCGTCCGGACCCCCTGCTCGGCCTTCGCCGCCATCCAGACCCCGTCGCTGACGCCGCCGTCCGGGTCCCCGCCGCTGATGCCACGGGACCTCCGGACCTCCTACTCAGCTGCTGCCCGGCCGCCCCCTGTGTTCCCTGCCGCCCGGCCACCCCCTGTGTTCCCTGCTGCCTGGCCGCCCCCTGTGTCCGCACTTGCCTGGGCCCCCCTACACTCCCCTGCCCTCCACCTCTTTCATCTGTGTGTGCTTGTTTTTGTTTTTCATTGTTTATTGTTTGTGGAGTTGTCGCACCAGGTGTCGCTCCTTAGGTGGGGGGTTCTGTCACAATGTCCATAGTCTTTGTGCCTGTTCTGTGTCACATTAATGGTGGTTTCTACCCTATGTGTTTGTTTTGGTTTTGTTTTCCCTTTCTTTGTGTCACATGATCCCATCACATGTTTTTGTAAGCCTATCAGTTCTGTTGTTTAGTCCACACCCGCACCTCCTTCCCTCGTTAGTATAATATTTAGTTCTGTCTGTTTGGTTGTTCAGTGTGGTTCATTGTTCTTGTCCAGTTCAGTTAATAAATTATACTTTTGTGAAGACGTGCCTGCCTCCAATAACATGATGAATCATGACACATTGCTTCTATTCACAACAGGTAACAGCAGTTATGAATAACAATTATTTTGAGCAATGAGCTTGGTACGCAGTACCTAAACCCCAAAACCATCAGAAGCAATGCATATCACTGATACTATCCTTTCTGTTATGTCTGGCTCCCTAAACAGAACCCCTCAAACAAGCATGCATCCTTGTGAAACAGCAAAGCCTGACGGCCAAATTAAACTACTCATCCTGTACTGGAGTATACCTGACGTCCCCTGAAGATGCGGGTAGCTACCACTTACACCCCGACCAACTCATATATTCTCATGTAACCATGGCCTGCAAAGAGAAAATCCATGAGTTGACGACATCTGACGTAGTCGGTACCAGAAATAATGCCCTTGACCAAATCAGGTATTATCATGTAACCAAGGCCTGCACAGGCAAGATTATTGATTATCTTATATGAGAGAATCCATGAGTTGACAAACTCTGAAGTTGTCTGTTCCATTTGCCCTAGGTTGCCGGATAACTGGACCAACCAAACCACATGAACTGGGCCAATTAAATCTCTGCTTGCCCCTGCTCTAAGACCAGGGTTACCATATTCGCAATTCAGGCAGCTTAGATGGATAATTCCACAAGCAACCACACCCAAACATAAAGATTATCCAGACAGGGAACAGGAGGCACATGGGGCGAGGTGACCATACACCTTCCCATCGATGGTCCAGAACCAGGGTCAATGGAAGAAATCTACACCAACGCTCTGCAACACCTCACCCTGGCTGTAACCCCTGAGGGCACGACCAGTAATGATGCACCCCACCCAAGGCCGGTATTCTCATGTAACCGGTGGCCTGCACAGGCAAGACAACTGTCATCTTATAGCTAGAGAATCCATGACTAGACGACCTCCAAAACTCAAGTACCTTACTACCATAACCTCGTTCTACCACTGAAAAAATAACACCCACTGGCTGTACTAACTTCATTTATGATATAAACCCCGCTATCCACCCGAACATATTAATATAGGCAAACATGAGTCCTAGTAATGAACCAATTACACTCTCATTGACTTTTAGGCTTCCAAAATGTCCTTTGTATTCCGATTGACATAACGTTCGTAAATTGAGGAAGACTATTGACCCATGAACTTCAGAATTGACCCCAACACAGATCTAGATGCAGCAGTGGTAGTGCCGATGAGGAAGGAACAGGGCGTGTACAGCTCTGGACACACAGATTGTATAGTTAGCACAGATGTGAAGAGAACCAGTAGCATGTCATGGGTTTGCCGATGTTGATGATGAATCAAGGATCACCAAGTGTGTCTCATGGTGGACACCTGAGTCATGGAATGCAAAGGACAAAAAGAACTATCAATACGAGAAATGACAACTGAAATTTCTTTACCAGTTTTGTCTGTTTTGGCATTTTGCAACAATATAAACATGTCTTTACCCATTACAAGATCTGATTGTGGGATCATTTAAATGGCCATTTGCCGGAAACCCATTCAATTTAGAAAATCCCACAAAACCAGCAGAAAGAGCAGCATCTGCAAGATTAGAGAGAATCTGAGGCATCCATAAAGTCATTAAAAAGACAGAAGTGCCATTCTAACCATTGCAGACCAACAACCAAAACCCTAAATCGGACAGGCAACCATCATCCAGAACAACTGTATCAAGGAATCCACAGACAAATGAAATAATGCACAACAATCGAGCTACAAATTCAAGACCCCAAGGTATGAGGCGCATTGTCAAACTCAAAAGACCCAAAAGCGACAAGAAATCCTGCTTGAGGAATCATGACATAGATTGCAATAAACACTGCTTAACAACAATCGCACTAGTTACAGAAGAGACAGAACATGCAAAGAAATCCATGTTTCGCGGAAATGCGACAACGAAGCACGTGACTAAAGCCACAGCACCTAATACCACCCACAACAACCACCAGATGACATCACCGCTCATACCACTGGCTAAGTGCAGACCAGACATGGGGCACGCCAAACCCGCCAGCATGAGCAACAATAGGCGAAGACAGAATGTACCAATTTAAGTCAACACACCCCAACCATTCTCAAGCACAATATCACTGTCACCCTGACTCAAATACGGCAGCACCAAGAATCATGAAGTGGAACGAAATTTATTGGATATTTCAAACTTTTTTAACAAATAAAAAACTGACAAATTGGGCGAGCAAAATTATTCAGCCCCTTTACTTTCAGTGCAGCAAACTCTCTCCAGAAGTTCAGTAAGGATCTCTGAATGATCTAATGTTGACCTAAATGAATAATGATGATAAATAGAATCAACCTGTGTGTAATCAAGTCTCCGTATAAATGCACCTGCTCTGTGATAGTCTCAGAAGTCAGTTGAAAGCACAGAGAACATCATGAAGAACAAGGAACACACCAGGCAGGTCCGAGATACTGTTGTGGAGAAGTTCAAAGCCGGATTTGGATACAGAAAGATTTCCCAAGTTTTAAACATCCCAAGGAGCACTGTGCAAGCGATAATATTGAAATGGAAGAAGAAGGTGCTCTGGTCAGATGAAACCAAAATCAAACTTTTTGGCAACAATGCAAAACGTTATGTTTGGCGTAAAAGCAACACAGCTCATCACCCTGAACAAACCATCCCCACTGTCAAACATGGTGGTGGCAGCATCATGATTTGGGCCTGCTTTTCTTCAGCAGGGACAGGGAAGATGGCTAAAATTGATGGGAAGATGGATGGAGCCACATACAGGACCATTCTGGAAGAATGACCTGAGACTGGGACGGAGATTTGTCTTCCAACAAGACAATGATCCAAAACATAAAGCAAAATCTACAATGGAATGGTTCACAAATAAACATATCCAGGTGTTAGAATGGCCAAGTTAATGTATGCTTTGGGTAATAGAAGAAGGATTCGTAGGATTATTGTGAAAATCATACACACATGTTTTCCTTACAGAGTCCCTTCACAACTTCCTTAGTAGTGGCAATACAGACAAAAACAGGTTGTCCTATCGATAAGGTTTTTATATATATCACATTACCACAGTTTCCCGCCAATGTATAAGAATTAAAGCAACATTTTACCTCTGATAAATAATGTAATCACTGAAAAAAAGAAAATATTAAATCAACCATGCATACTTAAGAGTAATTCTGTGATGATCATATGGATGTTTCTGTGTGTGTTGTTTAGGTTTCTCTCCTGTGTGTGTTGTTTAGATCTTATGTTCCCGCTCCCTATATCATATGACCGAATCCAATCACTGTTTTGATTAGTCGCCCAGCTGCACTCACTTGGTCATTTAGATCTATATTCAAGTTCTGTGTTAGTGTTTGTTAGCTGTTGTTATTGTTCCCTGTCTCCTGTCCATGTATGTATGGCGCTATTCACTGGTTTTGTCCCTTGTGACAGTATAACTTTGGTTAAGTGTTTATCGGTATAATAAACGATTTTCGTTTATTCGCAACCTTTGCATTTGTCACACTATTTACACACCATGGACAGCACTTAACCTCACTAACGAAGAGATTGTGACAAATTCTACAGAATCGCCTACCCATGCACCGCATTTACACCAAAAGTAGAAAAGTCGGAGGCAAACGCTGCACAGAATCACTGATTCAATCATTCAATCAATCAATCAAACAAACCATCAATCAATCAAATGTATTTTATAAAGCCCTTTTTACAACAGCAGTCATCAAAACGTGCTTTGGAGAGGCGTCATTAAGGGCAGTAAGTACATCAGGCTTAAGCCAGGTTTCACACAGGCCAATCGTATCAAGTTACGATCAGTAATTAGGTAATTGATTATGATTGCATTTGAAGCAATGGATCACACATTTAGTAGTCCGATTTATTTTTTGTAATCTTTTTCATTTGTGGCAGAAATGCTGGAGGGCTTTATGTTAGTTAGATTACCAAGGTGACCACCACCTTGATCGCAAGAACCACACGATCAACAGACACACAGTTTAAACATTGATAATCACAGTTTAAATACGTGAAATAATTCAGTAATAGTATGCGAAAATCCAGCGCAATCGCAAAGTTTTATTGTAAAATATCTTGCCCCGGAAGTACTCCGTAACAACTGGCAGAAAAAGCCTTGTGGACTCAATGTTGAAATTATGCCACCAAGAATTAGCTACTTGTTAATAGATGTTAGAAAGATACCATACACACAAAGCACACACAATGAAGACACTAACTTATAACAACATTCAACCAGGCAACTCCAGCTATGACCCCGCCCAAATCATTGTAGGAAGGACTACTGTGGTAACCTCCAGATCTCTGAGCTGTCCAGCCAGAATGGAAGGAGCAACCACACAAGGGGATGGCAAACCAAATGGGGAAAAACAAACCTAACCAACAACTGAGCCTGACCCAGAACTGACAGAATTATGCACTGAAGCAAAATCGAGCTTCCGACCATTAGCGCACTGACGTCTTAAATACACAGTGTAATTACCATGTGACTAGACTGTTGATATGTGTGTAATTACCATGTGACTAGACTGTTGATAGGTGTGTAATTAACATGTGACTACACTGTTGATAGGTGTGTAATTACCATGTGACTACACTGTTGATAGGTGTGAAATTACCATGTGACTACACTGTTGATAGGTGTGATATTACGATGTGACTACACTTTTTGTAAGGTGTGTAATTACCATGTGACTACACTGTTGATAGGTGTGACATTACCAAGTGACTACACTGTTGATAGGTGTGTAATTACCATGTGACTTCACTGTTGATAGGTGTGTAATTACCATGTGACTACACTGTTGTAAGGGGTGTAATTACCATGTGACTACACTGTTAATAGGTGCGTAATTACCATGTGACTTCACTGTTGATAGGTGTGTAATTACCATGTGACTACACTGTTGATAGGTGTGTAATTACCATGTGACTACAGTGTTGATAGGTGTGATATTACCATGTGACTACACTATTGATAGGTGTGTAATGAGCATGTGACTACACTGTTGTAAAGTGTGTAATTACCATGTGACTACACTTTTGATAGGTGTGTAATTACCATGTGACTACACTGTTAATAGGTGCGTAATTACCATGTGACTACACTGTTGATATGTGTGCTGCCATTAGCTGATGTTGACTGACACACGTCTTACTCGGGATTCCTCTCTGAACCTGCTGTGCTGTGTATTTAAGGTTACCGTTTGGATGAAATTTAGCTTCAGGATTATGTATTAAGTTTAGGGTAAATGTTAAGTTTAGATAACTATTCGACTAATTAACTTAAAGGTAAGGTTTGGCAAAAGCTTTAAACAAATGAACTGGAATGTGTCTACACACACACACACACTAGCGGCAGCACACATGATTTTATCTGGCACAGTTCTTCTACAGGCCACCTTGAGACTCATGGGCTTAACCGCACATCCACCATCACCACACTTACATATGTGCACAGACACACACACTTATAGCGGAACACACACATGTGCACTCTCTTAAAGGGTGAACTTGCTTGTCAGGAAAAGCAGAGTGGTGCACGGTCAATCTGTTCCTTTGGCCCAGGTACAACAGCAACAGAAATGAATGGAAATGTTTAGCCGAGCACTGGAACCTGTGAAAAGAGGGCCTTCACTAAGATCCCTGACAGGAACAGAGCAAAGCAGGGGCCTGGCAATACCTGGGTGTGTGCAAGTGTGTGTGTTAAAGAAAGAGGGAAAAGATGGCAGAGTAGACTGGGAGTCTGGAATGAAAGGCAGAGTCAATGACAAGCTTTACGAACAATAGCAATCCATCTCCTATTGTTTATTTCTCATCAGGAGTCTTGTTAGTGTAACCAGGAAGTGAAGTCCTGCTCTCAGGTTTCAGTAGATTTATGTAACGGCCAACTGGCTGAAGTGTCTTCTCTCCTGATTCTTCTTGACACACTGGTCATAAAAATGAATAGTACTTTCAGCCATAGTGCTTACCTTAACCCTAATCCTAATTGAAGCTGTGATGCTGTAATACTTTGTGGTATGGCCCCATTACATGATGGTTAGGGCGGAGTGGGCTGGGCGCGGCGCCCAGCGACCCAAAGAACTCCCAGGGTTAAACGATGTCGTTGCTGTGGCCGTTGCCATGGCCGTTGCCGTGGCATTCTCTGCTCCGGCCAGATGTTTGTGTGTTGTGAAACGCCAGAGGTCTGCCAGGGAAACGTTGCCTGGCCTGCTAGATTACTGGAGCTCAGCTTGCATGTGTTCTAAGTGTTTCCATTATTATAAATGTCCTCTGTAATCCCATGGCTGATCTTAGGCCAGTTCTCAGGGGATAGGAGAGCCTCACAGAGCCCTACTAACTCAACCCTGCTGCATTACCATCCCACTTTGGACATCTCAGTCTGGATCCATCTTTACCTCACATTGTCTTTCTATGTCGGATCCATCTTTACCTCACATTGTCTTTCTATGTCCACCTCAGCCACTCACTAATAAATGTCATGGACATAGAAGGTGAAGATACTCACTATATTTGTCATAGTATATATGAGATAAACTGTACTTAGACCAAAGGAAGTCAGAAAATAATAAGTAGGCATCAGATGGCTTGTACTGGGTAGGTTGCTGGTTCAGTTCCCGCCTAATGTCGTTGTGTCCTTCAGCAAGACACTTAACCCTCAGTTTCTCCCAGGGGAAGTCATGTAATTACTGTAAGTTGCTCTGGATAAGAGCGTAAGTTAAATTACTAAAAGATAAATGTAATAATAAATGTGAAATCAATTCTACATTTAGCACCTACTACAGCAATAATATTAATGACATTATTATCAAAATACACAATTATAAATACTCTGCCTCTCTCCCTCTGTCTCTGTCTCTCTTTCTTTCTGTGTCATTCACTTCTTTCACTGGTCTATTCCCAGCTACTGAAGGTGGCTCTGTGCTACATACATCTCTCTTTCCCCAGGCACAATGTGTTACTAAAGAACTGATTGATGTGCTATTTAACAGTCCCATGTCAAGAGTATAATGTTAGGAAAGGGAGTTACTTTAGATACCCAGTTGGAGCAGTACAGCAGACACACACTCAAACCAAGCCCTGTTTCAAGGGACGTCATACTTGTCCCATTTGCGTCCCACAAAGGGCTGGTGTAGCGTTCACACTGGACACTCATAGGGCAATCCCCACAGCACTGTGAAGTCATAAGAGAACTGAAACCATTGTCACCAGCTGCATTCACTGTTCTTCTTGTACTAAAAAAACACAACATGGTTGATGATTATATCTGTTCTGTCACATTTGGAGATTTGTGGTCACCACTGTGGCCATGTTGTGGAAAGGAAAATGACTTCCACAGGGCTCTGAGTGTGACTGAGTAAATGAAAGTGCGGTAAGCTCCTCCTGGTTTGAATGGAGTCCTGAAATGCTACAGTGACCAACCTCTTCCTCTGTCCTCATCTACTCTCTGATCCATCAGACACTGAGTCATGGCTGAGGCCTGTGTGGAGCGTGTCAGCCAGAACCACCTCGCTCAGTGGGCTAAAAGTATCTAGGATAGGGTCCAAGCACCCAGGGCGGTGATGGGGGAAGCAGAGAGACTCGTCAACCCGTCTGGATCCAGCGTAGAGCCAGGAGAGTAGGAGTGCAACACGCTGGCCCTGGCCCACATTTGGGCAACTTTCCTGTGTTCCTTTCACATGGCAGAAAGAGATGGAGAAAGAAATCATGTATGTTTGTTTTAAATACGGTGGGAGGGTAGAGGTCAGGGTGTGCTTTAGATACAGTGTGAGGGATGACGTCAGG
>JACXGM010038805.1:0-10744 GCA_016801145.1 Umbra pygmaea
TTGGGAGGTGGATCGGTGCGTCATGCCTCCTGTGCGTTATGGATGAGCCAGAGTCAGGCTCACAGAGACAATTGCGTTTTCAGATGGCAATCTTGTAGTTGCACAGCACAGCGAGTATACGTATATTTCATCTGTGGTAAGTAATTCGTGCTGCGTGCAATATTAACCATATACAGAGGTTGACATGCATTTTCGGAATTATTTTGTCGTTCGTTTGACAACCTCAAGAAGGCTATAACAGAAGTGGTGGCAGATTAAGGTAATGCCCTAATAGCATTTCCCGTTTGGGTTTTGGCATTTTGATGTGAGTCATCCATATCAATGATCAAACTTTTATTAGCGGATGTAATTATGTTTTTAGAATAGTCAACGTCATAGACTTATGACAGTAACTGTAGTGGAAACTTTATTTATGTTTGGTGAGTTATGTCACTTTTCAGTTAGAATTTGTCAATTTACAGAGCAAGACAAGACTTTGCGTACGGCCCGCACATTCTCACGCCTGCTCAAAAGTTTCTGTGACGGCCCGCATATTCTCACGTCAAGTACATTTTTATACATCACACCGTGTGCTTGGAAACCAGCGTACGCAAGCTTTTCGTGCGTACGCACCGTTTATACATGAGGCCCCTGGCACCTGCTCACAGTGCCAAAACCACTGGTAAATGGTTTACTGACCATGGTATTACTGTGCTCTATTGGCCTGCCAACTCTCCTGACCTGAACCCCATACAGAATCTGTGGGATATTGTGAAGAGGAAGTTGAGAGACGCAAGACCCAACACTCTGGATGAGCTTTAGGCCGCTATCGAAGCATCCTGGGCCTCCATTACACCTCAGCAGTGCCACAGGCTGATTGTCTCCATGCCACGTCGCATTGAAGCAGTCATTTCTGCCAAAGGATTCCCGACCAAGTATTGAGTGGATAACTGAACGTAATTATTTGAAGGTTGACTTTTTCTTTTTTTTGTATTAAAAACACTTATTTTATTGGTCAGATGAAATATGCTAATTCTTTGAAATAGGAATTTTGGGTTTTCATGAGCTGTATGCCAAAATCATCAGTATTAAAACAATAAATGACCTGAAATATTTCAGTTGGTGTGCAATGAATCTAAAATATATGAAAATTAATTTTTATCATCACATTATGGAAAATAATGAACTTTATCACAATATGCTAATTTCTTGAGAAGGACCTGTATTCTGTTTTCTATACCAGCGTGATGCAGACGTGTTGCAAATGTGCTTTTTTATCATTTATTTTACTCACTATAACCATGGTTACAAACAAATTACGACATAATACAAGTTACATCGAGTTAACAGCAAGGTTTCTGAGTGGTTAAGGTTAGGTTAGGGGTTTGGGAAAGGCTTACATCGAGTTAACAGCAAGGTCTCACTGTGAGCCAATCGCAGACTTTTCCGTGAAACTGCCACGGAGTTTGATCCGTGTTCATTTCACAGAATTTTCTGCCATTCCGTGGAAATGTCACGGATTGTAGTGTTCATACTCCGTGGCAGTTTCACGGATTTCTAAGAGATCAGGCTGGAAAAAATATGTTTACATGTATACCTACATTATTTTCTGATTTCAGATTCTCTAAGAACTTAAGAGATCAAATTTCACACTCTTGGGCCAGCGCATTTCATTTGACAACAATGGAGACCCGATATATTCGTCTTATTCTATTGTTTTCTGGAACCAGAGTGGCCAGGCCCAGGAAATAGGCTCTTACAAAACTGATCCAAAACTTCAAGTTCACTTCTCTATCAATGATTCACTAATTCGTTGGTATTCTAACCAAGTCAGTAATTTCCCTGATACATATTTATCAAAAAACATGAACAAATAATCTTTATTGATTTTAGTGTATGATAAAGGACATTCTACTTTAACAATTGGACTGACTTCAGGTGCCATTCGGGAGGTGTTCTAAAGAATGTTTACCTGGATTTTCAAGGAAAAAAGAGGGACTCCATGAATGTTGTTTGCGATGTGAGATCTGTCCCAGTATGACTTACTTTAACTACACAAGTAAGGACTCCAGATAATAAAAATTTCATTTCACATTATTATAGATAAGATTTAACTAGATTTAAAGGTACAATATGTAGTTTTCCGAAACAATAACAAAAGACGTACTTTGCATTAAAAAAGCAAACATCACTATATATTTCCTAGTTGTGTACTTACGTTATCCTAAATGTTTCCACCAACTTTCAATCCCAGAGAAATTTGTAATATAATTCAAAGACACAGGACTTTTCATTTTGTCTTCCGTCAATAGCATCATAAAACCTTTGACCTCTGTAGTTGCTCTAAGTTCCCGGGAACCGCCAAATATAACGTGAAAAAAGTTATAATATTTTTAACAGTAAATTTCTTTGTCAGTGAACATTTTTTTTCTGCCAGAGACGCTAGATTGGAAGGTTGTCATTGACGATGATAACAAAACCCATGATCACACACTACTAAGGGGCGCAAATGGCTCAGTGGGTAGGGAGTCAGACTTGTAGTCAGAAAGTTGCCAGTTCGATTCCCGACTGAGCCAAATGTCGTTGTGTCCTTGGGCAAGACACTTTATCCTAATTGCTCCCAGGTCGTTGCTGTAAATAAGAAACTGTTCTTAGTCAACTTACCTGTTTCAATAAGGGTTAAATAAAATAAAAAAATAAAAATTACAAATTAGAGGTAAAAGATCTGAATTCGGCAGGCTGTGTGGTAAAGGAATACATTTCAGGCCATTTTCATTTTGGATCAATAAATAAGACCGGATATTTGTCTATAGAGCATTACCGGTACTTTAAACATGTCCATTCTGTTTAAAGCATTCAATTACATTTGTTATGCAAAACAAAATATGTTAGTTTGAGCAATATTTTACTTTACCAGAGGGTGGCGCCAGTAGACCTTAACAATAAATAAATAGCTATTCTGTGGACTGCAACCTTACAATCAGTCCTAAGCCCAGTTGTACAAAAGGTTTAATATGGAAATCCTTTATTTTGCTACCCAGGATGAGGTAATCCATCTTAATTTTGTGCCAGTTTTTTGACTGAAGATTTGATTAAATCTCCCTGATCCAGATACACACTTCAGGATTACCAAATCAAGATTACCAGTGCTCTAAATGGGACTATATCACAATGTTTGTAACTAGCTATGTAAAGACCAAGATGTAAAATAGCCAGCACGTGGTCACTGAGTGTTTATCTGAAAAGACAGAAAACACCACAATAATACAATACAAATGTCCTCTTCCATTCTTACTTTCTTTTAAATAGACACCAACAAATATATATTTTATTCCCGTCGGAGGCAAACGCTTTTTTCGAGCGATCTAGAGCTGCTTGTGTATATATAATTTTAATATTTATATATTTTTCACATTCAGTTTATCAAAAATTGACCCAACCAGAAAGTCACATTTGGCATTTTAATTCCACATTTCAAAGTACAGTAACTTGGATTTACAAGCCATATTTAACAATAGAATAACAATTAACAATTAAGCACTGTGACACAATGAGAAGGCAAACATTAAAAACACTAAGTAGAATATTTGGTACCAGGTAAAGTGCAATATCAAGTATCAGGTATGAAATAAGACGTACAAGTTATATTTAAGAATAACTATTGAGCACTGTCGTAATGAAAAAGCAAACAAAAAAACACTTAGTGGAATATTTGGTACCAGGTAATGTGCAAGATGTCAAGTAATAGAGGTATGTCTCTACAAGTACACGACCAATGGGGAAAAAAAACGATCAGTCTGAGGAAATCAGTCTGTAGAGAACACAATGTCTGGTGGTCGGTGTCTGTGGCGTTGTGTGGCTAGTGGGCTAAGAATTCCAAGACAGTCAGGTCATAGGCCTGGTTCAAGCCCTACTATAGGTTCTCTGATTTTCCTCAACCTCAGAATGAGGCAGCGCAAATTGGAATAACTTCTGTTATTCCTTGGGCGCATGTATAAAGGCCAAACAACCTCGCCATCCCACACCTGTCCAAGGAGCTGCCCTCAAGGCAGGGGCACAGAGAATTAGAGGAAAAGTAATTTTCACGGCAAACAGTGTGGATTGGGTGAGTGACTTCAGGGGTCTTAATGTTTCAGACTGCAGGACAAAGGGTTTCAGTTGTCATTGATGCTGGGGTGTTAGTAGTCCGCTTAAGTGGTTGGCTGTGGGTCCCTCTCAGCTGTGCAGCGTCTTCTTCCCCCTTCACAGTCAGATGCTCCTATCAGGTAAAACATGACTTGAACTTGGACTGCCTCAGTGGCATCCTGGGTTCTTCCGGATAGCTCCTGTAGAAAATAATCGATCAGTCATTCCATTTGAATGGCAGAAGGCCATACACATTTACTTAATAGAAACTATATCCAACTTACTTTGAACAATGGTCTTTAGGAACATGCTTTATCGCCTACACCAGTCCAGGTTGTATTAACGGCAAGGTTATTGGTAAAGATACTTTGAAGCATTCGCCACACAGTTGTCTTAAGGTCCCTCCCGCATTTAATTGCCAAAAACCGAAGCTGAAAATCCAGAAATTAAATTACATTTCTGAAGTTTATCATAAATATATAAAATGTGACAGACTGTGGATTCAGACTGTAAACTATGCAGTGTACAATTTTACTTTTTAGATGAACCTTTAGCGTTAGAAATGAAACTAGCACACTTACAAATCGTCCTTGGAGCTCTTTGTCCTGCCGCAAACTGCTGTCCAGCAACGTTAAACCTTCCTGGGTGTCTAGGGGGAGTAACAGATCCCCTGGCAGGGACAACTCTCCAAGCAGACACATTGGCACTGAAATGTTGTAGCATGGTGTCCATTTTGTTGTCCATGCCACAAACAATGTCACCAAATTCACAAAGACGTCGCAGGAATAGTGTTTGATCTGCACCTATAGGGGTTCCCAAAATAAAAAAAGCAATCAGTCCCTCAACTACTAAACCATGACATTTATATCTAAAGCTAGTACATGTAAAGATGACCCCTGCGAAACCACTGTACAAACATTGTACAGGTCGCAAATTCAAATTAACCCCTTATATCTGTAAAAAGGTAAAATAAATAAAAAAATCTAGGTTGGAAAAAAATGAAATTTCCTGGAATGGCAGAGACAAAATATATTTCTAAATATTTCACAAATCTGCCCCGCACAGCTGTGGAACCAGAGGAAAAGGTAACTTTTTCATTGAGTTTCTTTCAGGTGTCAAAAAAGGGATTTTTTAAATGATAGATATTACCATGGTTGCAAATTAATAAAAAATATATATACCCAAGATTTTGCTCATGTTGCAGATGTCATTTACTGCTGGAAATTAAATTAGCTATTACTGCCAAAGTAATGCAAAGCCACATTTCCAACAGCCATTAATTGTCCTATTTAACATCTATATCATCCACAGTAATTCTTTGTTGTGACTAATATGATCGAAATGGGGGTGGAGATGGCTCAGCATGGTTAGTGAGGCAGACCTGTAACAAGGTTGCCAGTTATATTCTCAAATGTTGTTCTTGTTCTTGGACAAGACACTTTACACTCATTGCTCCCATGTCGTTGCAGTAACTAAGAACTTACCTGGTCAAATAATGGTAACTAATTCCAGATTCCTATTTTTTACTATAATTGTAATTCCGAATGAACTTGCCATACATTTCTATCAAAACACGCCTAAAAAGCATGCACAAACATTTTCGAACAAGTGACAAATAGTCATTTTCAAGGTTCCATACATCATAGAATTTTGGGGAACGATAGTCAGGCATTGTTGAAAAGGCTAATTTCATCAATTTATTCTGCTAAATTGTTCATACCATGAATGAAATATATATTTTAAAACCTAATCAGAATCAGAAAGGTATTTATTAACAAGTAAGTTTTAACAAACAATGAATTATTTTTGGCCTAATGTCAAAGGTAAACTCTTTACCTAAATGCATACACCAATTCGATATATTTGACATATATTACTGTATAATTCTTTAGTTTCAAATTAATTTACCGTATATACCCGAATATAAGACGAGGTTTTTGTCCTAAAAATAGGCTAAAAAATTGGGGGTCGTCTTATATTCGCGATATAGACAAAATCACGGGGAAAACGGAGAAAGCAGGGGGAAACAGCAGAGGGCGCCAACACAATAGGCTAATTAATGACAGTGTTATAACAACAATAAATTGCCGCCATGGAGAGATCAAGAGAACAACTTGAGAAAAGCGCTTCAAAAGTTGGTCAAATAAACCAACACGTTCGAAACAGTTATATCATTCATTTCTGAACTCATTGACAGAGTGCACTTTATTTTGTGACAAATTAATCCAAATATTTAAATGTGCTATATGTAAAACGGACAGCCAGCGTTTGGGTACTCCCAGAATTGAAACTAATGTGACAAACAAGATCAGCGCAATCATGACAAGCGAACGGTGTTTTACTACGTCTATGATCATGGAACCGTTTAGAAACATGCATAGTTTTTTTAGGTTGTCTAGAATCTCTATGATCTCGTTCGTTTCTTTGCTGCTTCCATGGCTGTAGCGCGTTGGGTTTGCGTTTTTACAGGTATGCCTGGCAATCCGTTCGTGCTGTCAAAATGGGCAGTTGATAACAACACACAGGCCAAAACATAAACATAAATTCCGTGTCGGAACGTACTTTTCCAAAAGAAAAAATACTGACATTAGCATTGTTTTCAGAAAATATAGTATTTCAGCTTAACATGTTTCCTTAATATCGGATGAGGCATTGGCGTCATTTTTGGATTTATTACAGTACATGTATTACATTATAGCACATTTATTAATGAATGGTGTTAAAATGTTGTTGTTTTTTTCAATTAATTATCACTAGAATTTTCAAATAAAATTATTTTCTTTTGAAAACCAGATTTTTTCCCCAAAAATCTTTTTTGTCCCCAAACATAAATCTGGAAAATGGGGGGGTCGTCTTATATTCAGGGTCGTCTTATATTCGGGTATATATGGTAAATGTCATTTCCTAACCTTACCAATTACCATGGAATCAAGAGTCAATAATCTGTTATAAACCCTAATGGCTTTGTATAAAAAACAACAACATATTTGATATAATTCACATATAGGATATTATTATTTTATAATCAGTGGTCGACTAGAAATCCCGCGGTCCATAGACGGAGGCAACAGCATAGAGATATTTTACAAAGACAGCGGTGCAGTTGAATATGTACAATATGCGTTAAGGCTTTGTTAGGTGCGCAACGCATAAACAGGCAAAGAGAGGGGGTTATTTAAGTACGCTATTATTGCACATTAAGTATTGCCCAAACAGTAGTGGTCATGTTCAAGGAATAATAGATATTGGAAAATGAGAATAATGACATTGCACAGTAGCTATAGAGATATTTTACTAGGCAATATTTCTAATGTAATGCCGAATGTGTAATGACTACTCAAAAGTATGAAAAACACTGTTTATTAGAAACAGGTATATATATATATATATATATGTGTCCAAAACAGAGGCACCGAGGATAATCCAGACAGCAAAATGTTAAACAAAAGCAGAGGTCAGGCCAGAATGTCAGTAACAGATATTAGCAAAGGTACAATGGAATACTCTAAGGCAGAACAATATAAACAAGGCAAAAGGTCAAACCGGAATGGCAAATATACAACAGAATGCTCAGAATAGTGAAAATCAATACTCACAATACTTCGCAAAGAGGCAAGGAGAGGTGTGTGACATAAATACTGTATGGAGTGAGCAGGTGTTGGGAATTAGGCTAATTGTGTCCGGGTATTGGAAATGTAGTTCTTTGGAGACCTGACTAGGGAAGCTGTAGTCCATTGGAAGACGAACTGGTGAATGGGAATTGTAGTTCTGTGGCACCTAAACAAAGGAAGTGGCAGTTTCCAGGGAAGGGGAACTGGGAAACGTTACAGAATGAAATACTCACTTTCTATCAAACCACGCCTCTAGAAACATGCAATGCAACAATTTCTGTGACATTTAAGTGACATATCATACAATTTTGGCAATGATATCATTCGTGAAAAATATATCTACTCAATCAGAATCTATTTTAAAACCTATAATTGCAAAATAATTATGTTTAATCGCTTATATTGTAATAACTTGTAATCACTTCCAAGTTTCAAAGTCGTTTAAATGTAATTCCCATAATGCTAAACAAGGCTTGCAGATCGATTTAGAGATTACAGAAATCCTTGTATTTAAAAGCGGCTTGCCACCAGCTGGCCGCTGTCCATTAGACAGAGGCAACCAGAAGAGAAAATGAAGCAGTCGGCCAGCCGGCGGATCTCCGGCGGCATCTCGCAAAAAATGGTAGTGACGTATTCGGTGGCAAACGCTTTCTCCCCACCAGCGGGACGCCCCTATAGCCGACAGCTTACAGCCGGCGGTAAAACGAAGCTGTGACGATATTTTTTGCTATCTGGGAACCTTAATTCTAACCTTAACCTCAGTAACGTCATATCTAACCTTAACCCTTAGTAACCTCATGCCTAACCTTAACCGTTAGTATCCTCCTATCTAACCTTAACTGTGAATGTTGCAATATAATTTCGAACGCTATGGAATGTATGGAATGTTATCACATAAATCCGCTAAACAAATGTACTGGAGCAACGTAATTGAAGTACAAATATAGCCTAATAACGAAACGTGCAGTTCAAATGTAAAACCCCTCTAAATATGTTGGCATATAACGTAATTCAGGTTTTCAAAATAGTTTCCTGAGAACGTAATTTGGGAGAAATTCTGAGATTTACGGTTGAATTCCACAGCCATCTTATTCAGCCTTTTTCAGAGGACTTACAGAGAGACACCGACATGGCAGGTATTGTCTATCACCACCACCATTTTTGGAGGAGAGGATACCGTCAAAGGGTGTATGTTGAACGTACAACACCGCTGGAGCAATAAACAACTGAGGAATTGTATCCTCGGTTTCACTTTGGGTATTAATTACATTGCAGACCTTGTCAGACTAAATCTTCAATTCAAAATCCGAAGGAGCCACAGTCTATCTTTGGAAGAACAAGGCCTCAATTGCTCTGCACGACTTTATACCAAATTGTTGGTGACAATATAGGATTGATGTAATGAAAGGTGTGTCAATCGCATTGGCCAATGTGGTCAATCAATTAGTTTCATTACTAAAGGATGACCAGATTACCCAGAACAGGCACAGGTTTTGGGGAACATGCCCAAACCTTTTAGGTTATCGAGTACACTCCTATGTATATACAAGCACCTCATGAGAAGCAGTGGGAGTACATCAACCAAGAGTATCCACATCTAACCCTGACCTCAACATCACAAACTGCATGGTGAAGTGGCCCTGGTCTGTCCATGATGCACCTGTTCTGAGAGAAAACGCTCTACATAAACAGCTCCAAACCAACCAAGTGGCATAATATTAGGAGACAATGCCTATATACCCCTACCAAGGCTAATTACTGGTACCCCTTTCTTGCAGCAAACACACCTTAGACACAAGAACAAGATGTGCAATTGAGCGTTTAAATGGAGTTTCGAAGGGGTGCTTTTCTTACTTGCCATTGGAACCACAGGGAGCGTGTAGCAAAACACTTGCCTGTATTGTGCTGCACAACCTTGCTATTAGGCGCATATGCCCCTGGGTCATTCTTAGCAAATGGGGTAACACTTTATTTTGAGAGTCCATTTCTAGATGCTCTACATATTATCTGCATACTGTCAAAAACATTTTAACAAACTATCTACTAACCCTAACCCTAATCCTAACCTTAACCATTCCCCTTATGTTAAACCTAACCCTAACCATTACCCTAAAACATATTCTAAACTTACCCCTACCCTTAAAATACACAATGAGTTGCTTATCAACAGATGGTTTGTTGATAGTTTGTTGATAGTCATATCATCAACAAACTATCTGTAGAGCACATACAGATGGAATGTCAGACTCTCCAAATAAAGTGTAACCGCAAATGGTGCCATGATATAATCAAGCATAAGTTGTGAAAAAAATGGGTTAATACTTTTTTCAAGCTTTCTTACTAAATGAAACACTTCTCCACTATGTAAAACAATGTTTATATGCCCTCCGGGTTTATTAACTCTAAAATAATTAATCTGACTGTGGTGCAAGCACTCTAAAATGCCATGTCCCCAGTCAGTTTTTTAACTTCAGTTGCAAATATAACTAATAAAAATCAAATAATTTTTATGTTTTTAACTATAATTGCAAATAACTATTTATAATCTCACCACATGCTATTTGTTAAATTAAAAATATATTTTAATATTGAAAATGTTGAAACATGGTCTGTCCCTGAGTTCACTGTCTCCCTGCGTTACTCTGATGAAAATCATTCTGGACATGCCCCCTGGTTGTTCCTTTAGTCACCTGATACCCAGGAAATAGGATACATTTTTAAGCTTGCGCTGGCTTATTGGGCACGGTTGAAGGGTAGCGTGGAGGGACATCCGGCAGTGGTGGCTGTGGGTGAGTGCTGGGAGCGGGTAGTGGGTAAGATAGAGGTGTTTGGGTGGGTGATTGGGAAGTTGGTGGAGGAGTATGGGTTGCATGAGGTGGAGGTGGGCCCTACGGTGGCTTGGGGGTGTGTGCCACATTGGTTGTTTCCGGTTCCGTGGGTTGATATGAGGCTGTTGGAGGGTAGGAAGGAGTTTGGTGAGGGTAGTATGGGTAGGTGTGTGGAGAGGTATGTAGGGCAGGGTTTTTATA
>JACXGM010038806.1:0-10742 GCA_016801145.1 Umbra pygmaea
ACAGAATACATGCCTACATTCATTTTTCCTATCTCCAAAGTCCATTGGACTCACATGGTGACGTCAGCGTGTGAAAATACCCCGCGAAATTTCAAATCTTGCTCTTACACTAGCCAGGCATGGGTGAAACATATCTCACTGTTCTACAAATGTCTGGGGGAAGCTACTAGCACCTCCAGATAGCTGTAGGGTGAAGTATTCCTTTAAATCGTGTTAAGCCTTTTCCTCGCCATAGGAGCCAATGAAGAAGAAAATTTTAATGTGAGATTACTTCTATAATCGTTGGATTTCGGTTTAGTTATTTTGACAGGCTGAAGTGTTCATGACAAGATATGGCCATGAGAAATTTGGTGATCATTGACCATTGGTTAGGGACATTAAAACCATGTTAAGCTTTTTCACGTTAAGCTTATTAGTCTATGTCCCGTATGCGACAAGATGTCGTAGCATGGCTCAAACACTTTCAGCATGTGTTTAAAGTCCTCCTTTTGCACAAATGAATATGACCTCATGTCTGCACCTATAAACACACCGATAGCGTTTGTGATGGCTTTAGCCCGGTCTGATTAATTGCTTAAATGCCACAGTGATAAGCGGTTGTTTTGCAGCTTTCGTTTTCACTCCTGTCAGTGAAGCACCGGGTTGATGTCGCTTTAAATGCGTGGCCATGCTTGATGTGTTTCCACTGTCATATGGCTTTCTTGTGCCACAGTACCCACACACTGTCATGGTTTTATCCACTAACCTCTTTCCTTCATTATTATATTTAACAGGGAAGCCAAAATGCTCCCAAACAGGGGATTTAAATGACGCGGGGCGTTCAAGTTCCTCCCTTCCTCCGCTTGCCATGACCAAGCTGTGTGCAGACTGAACATGCGCACAACGTTTTTTTTCATTTGTGTGCCGAACCGAAGATATTGATCCGAACGCAACACGGATCAATGACGATCCGTTGCACCACTACACATAGGTGAGAAACTCAAATAAACACACCTACAGAAGAGCAAATAAAATGACTGTCAAGTCCCCCCTAACAGAGACCATGACAGTTTGAGCTATTTAGGCAGTCACTAACCACCAAGTAGACCAAGAGCTATACTACACTATCTACAACCCTAATTCCAAAAAGGTTGGGACGGTATGAAAAAAGTCATTTCAAAAATTCAATTCACCCTCTATTATATTAAAAACACATTATGAACACATTATGTGATGTTTGACTTTGTGATTTTAATTTATTTAAAAATATATACATTCATTTTGAAATCTGATGACTGCAACACACTCCAAAACTTTGGGACAGTCAACTGATTACCACTGTGTAATGACACCGTTTTTAAAATAAACATATTAAGTATTTAATTATAATAAGTTTATCTAGCAGACTTTTCCCCCTTTCATTCATTATGCATGTCCTCATCTGTGCAACTGTACAGGGCCTTTGTTGCCTTATTTTGCACTTCATAATGTGCCACACATTCTCAATAGGAAACAGTTCAGGACTGCAGGCAGGCCATGTTAGCACCCGCGCTCTCTACTTATGCAACCATGCACTGTCACACATGGGTTGGGGTTTTCATGTATTGTCTTTGTGATTCCTCTGTATGTGTTGTTCTGCCTCCCTCTTGTGTCTAGTTTGGGTATTTAGGGGTTTGGGTGGATATTGTTGAGTCACTGGTTAGTCACAGATGCATTGTATCAGTAATTAGTTCATCATAGTATTTAACCATGTGTTCTCCCCTTGTCTCTTGTCGGTCAATGTTTCCTGTGGCGTCTCCATGTTACATGTGTTATATAATTGGATTTCTGGAAGAAGCTTTGTTTTGCCCCACGAGGCAGTTATATTTTGATTGATAATAAAAGTATCTTGTCTTATCTACCTTGCGCCTCTCTCTACTACTTAAGGACATGACATGCACTTATAATCCGGGCAGAATGTGATTTGGTGTTGTCCTGCTAGAAAATGCAGGGACTTCCTGGAAAAGACGTCTGGATGGCTCAAATTTTGCTGCAAAATGAGTACATATCCATCTGCATTAATGGTGTCCTCACAGATGTGCATTATTCACAAGGCCAGCAAAGCATCTCTCTCAACAATAAATACAGACAGCTTAAGTCATATGACTTCAACCCTATCCTCAGTGACCCCCAGAAGTTTCACAGATTTGTTGTAGCCCGGAAAGGTCACACCTGATGAGGCTTGTCATCTAGTCATCAAGACATGAATTCATGAATCACGTGTGCCTGTTCAGGGCAACAACAAACCTGTGGAATGTCTGGATGTCCCCAGGAAGAAGGTTGAAGGCCTATGGTTTAAGTCACCATCTCTTATTGAATATTCAAAAAAGTATTCAACTGAGATCCAGTATATCTAACACTCCAGGGAGGGGAATAGGCAGGAGCATGTCAGAATGCTGTTCTGCTCTATAAACAAAAACCTCCCATTGAGACCAGAGGATTTTCTAATCCAGCCTCTCCCTTTTCCCCTGAAAACCTGTTGTCTGGCATGATTGAATCCCAGCATGACAGATATACAGTGTCCTACAATAACCCAACACACAGCTTGAAACCTATCTGCCTGAAAGACACTACTCATCACCTCACAGCTGATTTGGAATGTAAAATAATAATTCCTAAATAAGTCATGAGACATGAGATTGTCAGACAAAGTCACTTGAAGGTTCAAATGTGTTGAGTAAAGTCGGGAAATTTAATGAAATGCACTGCTCCAGAAATTAGGGGAACATGCAATCATCACAGTATAACACCAAGTGAATTCAACTTCAGGAATATCAATCTGCCCAGTTAGGAAGCATAAGCGATTGTAAATCAATGTCACCTGATTTGGGTCAAATGGTCAAGTGACAACAGGTGCAACGGATAGGCAACCGCAAGACAACCCCTAAAAAGAGAATGATTTTTTTAGGTGGTGGCCACAGACAATTGCTCTCTCCTTATGCTTCCTGACTGATTCTTCTTCAGATTTGCATTTTGCTAATATCATTGTCAATACTGGTAGCATAAGGTGGTACCTGCAGCCCATTCAGGTTGCACAGTTAGTCCAGCTCCTCCAGGATGGCACATCCATACCTATCTTCGCATGAAGGTTTGCTGTGTCACCCAGTACAGTTTCAAGAGCGTGGAGGAGATACCAGGAGATGGGCCATTACACAAGGAGACCTGGAAAGGGTTACCCAGCAGCAGTACCGGTATCTGCTCCTTCCTGCGAGTAGGAATATGAGGAACACTGCCAGAGCTATACAAAATGAACTCCAGCGGGCTACTGGTGTGCATGTTTCTGACCAAACTGTCAGAAAGACTCCATGAGGGTGGCATGAGGGCCCGACGTCCTCTAATAGGACCTGTGCTTACAGCCCAGCAACATGCAGCTCGATTGGCATTCGCAGGAGAACAACAGAATTAACAGGTCCACTATTGGTGCCCCGTTGTCCTCACAGATGAGAGCAGGTTCACACTGAGCACATGTGACAGACATGGAAGAGTCTGGAGACACCATGCTAAAGGCCATACACTGGAGGCCATACACTACTGAGCCGTGACGAAATTCACGCCGAGTTGGAACAGCCTGTGATTTCTATTGTTTATTTTGATGTTGGTGATTTTGGTTTCCATTGGCCGTTGTACAGTCAAGATTTTGATCTTTAATATATTTTATTAATCGAGACCTGATGTGTAATTTGAATGTTTCTTTAATGTATTGAGCAGTGTAGAAATTGTCCTTGTATGCAACCACACACTGTCAGGCACCATTTTCTAAGCTGTAACAAGACAATAGCACTGAATTAAGTCTGCTTAATTTCCTTTTCTAATGTTTCTTTCTAGATTAATTAAGGGGCATGGAACACTCAGCAGTACTAGAATAGCAGTGTTAAACTCAGAGACTATCCATCTCTGTGTGTTGGGAGACAGTGCTGACAACTGGCCCGAGAAGAATACCATGTAATAAATCTGTCAAATTAATATCCTCACTTAACAAATGTTAGTTGTTACAAAAGAGTGATAAATAAAGGAATGCCAGAAAGGCACATTTTAGGAGGGTGTGTATTTTTGTAGTACCAACAATGGCACTAATAAGAGTTTATTTTATTGTGGCCAGCCTAAGGCACACCTGTGCAATAATCATGCTGTCTAATCAGCATCTCGCTATGCCACACCTGTGAGGTGGATGGATTATCTCGGCAAAGGAGAAGTTCTCACTAACACAGATTTAGTGAAGAATATTTAAGAGAAATTGGTCTATTGTGTACACAGAAAAAAATACTTTTAGAACTTTGAGTTAAGCTCATGATAAATGGGGGCAAAAATAAAGCTGTTGCGTTTACAATTTTGTTCAGTGTATATATATGAATAAAATCTTTGTAATTAAGATTTCATATTTTTGTTTAGTGTCCTATTTCAGTGTATCCAACATGTTCTATGAATGGAAAAAAATAGCTGAGTTTATATGGATATTAGCTAACCACATCATAATGTTATAAAAGTCTGGTGGTAACATAATTGTAACAAGCGTATGTTACTGAGCTAGTGAAACAGCGCTAGTTTAGCTCAAAATGTGAATTCCATGTATCTGATAACAGCTGGCCAAATGAAGTTCTGCATGACATGCACATTTTCTGCTGTACAGCATGGGTATTCAACTGTAATGCTGCCGCGATTAGTTGACTTAGCCGATGTAATCGACCATGAAAATTAGCCACAGCAAATATTTTAGTCGATGCGTCGTTTTACTAGTGAGCTCCTATTTATTTTTGGTCTCCCGTCTCAAACGGCTCACTGTAATTCACCTCCACACCAGTTTGTGCGCGCCCTTGTTGGTTAATCTGCTATCCTCTTCCCCCTCCCACGCCTTCACTGCTTTGATAAGAAAAATGGCGGAGGCAGGTGAGTCCTCCGAATCAAGTCAGAATTGGAACTAGACATAAAAGCTGAAAGGGTATTTCAGACCAAATGGTAACAAAAGAGTGGACTGTAAACTGTCAAACTTCACTTGCTTATCACAGGAGCACAACCACGATGCATGAGCACCTAAAAAGGAAAAACACAAGAGTTGTTAAAGATGTGCCCATAAAAAAGGAAAAGAGAACGTAAATATATAATAGGCCTTTTTCACAGCAAACATTCTATTGTTGAAACTGGGTAAACTAATTTTCGGTCCGTAGTAATAGCGTGAACAAGTTAATTTTCACCTCTTACGATGTCTAACATTTATTTGTGCTATGTGTTAAGAATTATAGAAGTTGACTCAATAGAAAGCAAAAAACAATGGAGAAGGGCTACAAGTTATCACGTATAAGATTAGTCTTAGTAAATTTAGATTTTATTGATAGTCAATCTGTAGATGCATTACAGAGTATTGAAATAGTGTTACCACATTTTCTACCATAAAAAAACATGTCACTCATTATCCGCTGAAAATAAAATATAGAATTTACCAGGAGGAGGAGTTGAGTAGCCGTTCAGCAGCTGCTTAATTTATATTATTAACATTATTACCTGTAATGCAGCAGTTAGCAGGTTGTGATGCTATATATCTGACACTGACTCAACGCCAAACCCTTGTGCTTCAAATAACAGAGTACTGTGTCGGTGATCAATAATAATAACAATAATCCAATGATACCAGGAATGTAAAACTCCAGTTTTTAAGTGCTTCATTAACGTTACTCAACTGGAAACCTAGTTATCACAGTTTAAATGTTGCCCACACACAAATGTAGACGTGCAATTTAAAACACGTTCCATTCATCACGTTTAACACCTTTTAAACATTTGTTTTTAGGTCAAATGGAAAGTCGTGGAATGACAGATAGGGTATTTAATATTTTAATTACGGAGGCACACTACATTCACTTTTGCCATTGATCTCCTACATTATATTTTGATTCTCCCGGCATTATTAACAGACAGGCATCCACACAGGACTGTGTTGCTGGAGCTCGCTGAAGTTCATGTGCAGACCATGCACTGCCCCTTGTTCTACCTGTTTTTAATATTTGTTAAATATTTTTATCTACTTGTTCTTACTTGTTCTACCTAACCTGTTTTTATTATTTGTTAAATATTGTTTTTTTAAGTTCAATAAATATTCCTTTTTTAAATTGAGACTTGTAACATTTGTTATCGTGTAATTTTTATGATGTAAATTGAGGGAGCAAAAGCAGTATCGGCTCCAAATATCGTCTCAAGAAAATCAGCAGCCCGTATTGGTCATCGGCTAAGGCTGATGAAAAAAATCTGAATCGCCATTAGCACAAAAAAAATCTATATCGGTCGATCCCTATTTTAAACCCCGCCACGCACACAAGTGTAAACGTGAGCAGCTGCATGCCTGCCTGCTTTCAGAGCAATTCAATATTAGGCAGAGCTAAGCGTAGTAGGCTAGTCCAGACTGACTAATATGGTATAGCCTAATGAAAATGCAGATACTTATGTTTTGGCCCTTCAGTTGAGTTCAAAATAAAATGGATACAACTAAATAACAAGCACTTGATTTGATTTTTTTTTATAAGTCGTCAGTGGAAGCACTATTCAACAAGGGCTGGAGCCTGCAAATGTTCTGCTCTATCATTAATTGCACCCACCTGGTATACCAGGTAAAAATAAGTCCAGGATTGCAGGGTTGCAATGAAGAATAAGCATCATATACATGGGTTACATATGGTAAGAAGGCACCATTTGTCTTGCTCAGATGCTTGCTCTGGTTACAGATTTAGGCACCAACATTTGGAAAGTTGTCAGTTGCACAATATAAACCAGTTTAGATGCTATAAATTGTTTTGGATTAATGTGTAAGCTATTCACATCATATAGTAATCAGATGATGATAATGTTTCACTGTGCAGCATGCATCACAAATGTGTTAATGCCTGGTTGGTACATTGAGTGTACCAATGGATGTTGATATTTCTAAATGGACAACACTAACAAACCTACGTGACATGTTCTGCTACATTTCAAAAGTATGTCATTTAGACATTAGGGTTGTAATGGGGGAGTGGTGTGTGGTGGCGACATAGACCATATATATTATATATTTTCATGTTAAGATCTGGTGGATGGTTGCAATGGACTTTTTGTCTGCAAGACTGACTGATCAAAGAAGTTTATGATAAACAATTGCTGACACTCATCGTTCATAGCAGCCAAACATTAGCCAGCCAAGGAAAAGGCCATGGACCTTGGCAGTATTGTAAACAGAACAATATCAACCTTCCGACAGCAGCAGACTGACTAATAGACAGTCTAATATGCGCTTTGGATCTCTGATTATTGCTTTGTCAAAAAGGCTCCATTCTGCATAGCTAAAAAGAAATCTGCCTTAGAATTATATTATATCAGTTAAAAACAGACACAAGGTTCTACAGCACTTTAGTCAGAAGATATTAACTTCTCAATTGTAGCTATAGAGATTGCTAAGACATGTGACCAAGTGGGCGGCAACGTCATCAAAACGCAAAGAATTAGGGGTACGTTTGGCCAGTATAAGGGCTGGCATAGCAGGCTAGTGTTCTGGCATGAAAATAATGAAAACTTAGCGTGAAAAATAGAATCCTACAAAATGCAGCGGGCTGAAACAAACATTTTCGGACCATACCGCCTAAAACTAAATCCTAATGCAAAGAGATATGACGAGAAAATAAAGGTAATGAAAGGACTGGATCCTTACGAGCATAGCAACTGGTCAAGGGCCGGCGGGAC
This sequence comes from Umbra pygmaea, assembly GCA_016801145.1. Taxonomy (NCBI): domain Eukaryota; kingdom Metazoa; phylum Chordata; class Actinopteri; order Esociformes; family Umbridae; genus Umbra; species Umbra pygmaea. Next base: position 7,720 of record JACXGM010038806.1, read on the forward strand.
GTCAACATGTTGGCTGTTGCCCAACTTCCAGCACCGATACATAACTACATAATATTAAGTGCTAATCAGGGTTCGAATTACTTGGGAGCTCACATAAAAGCAGTAAAATCATACACCTGTGGGGTCTCTAAAAATCATTAGCACTATTATTTAGATCACAAAAAATGCATTTTTTCCTATATATCACGACATTTATGTTAATAAACATCCTAAAAGAAACATGTTTTCCAAAAGAACGCATTAGGTTTACGCTACTGCTGAGCGCATATCGCGATGGGTGTGTTTTTGATCATGTTATACATTGGTTGCTGCTTGTTGTAAAGTCAAATGTTATTAAAAATACCAAAGGATACCAAACCACTTAGAAGAGGCCATTCTTTGCCACGAGGACAACAAAATCATACCATCAGTATAGCAACAGGGTGATATAAGGTGGTTTGTAATTATTGTTGTTTCTCTACTCCTGTATTAATAAACGTTGAACTCAAATGAATGCAGTCCAATGTTCGGCTATTTATTTTTTTCTCTACACATGCCGCGCCTACTTAAGCTACTTTTTTAAGTGACCCCCACAAAGATGAAATCATAATTCGAACCATGGTGTTAGTGCATACACACACAAAGTTTCCCGTAACTCTGACAAGTCGCTGCAGCAGGCAGGCCCAGGTCTTTTGTACAGACGGATGGGTCCAGGACCTGGAGATGAGTTAAATGGTAAATTGTGAAAACTTTGACTCGTTTACTGGTCTTACTGAATGCGCTTTCTACTAAAACACTGTTTGAACTATTGGTGCATGAGCCTGTTAAATAAAAAATATTAATACTGTTGAATAAAAAAACATTTAGCATGGGCGCCTTAAGTTTGTGCCGCGGATTCCCAAAATGCTTTGCGGGAATATGTAATGATGACGACACATTAGCAATCTCTATAGCCTCAATGTTTATATCCAACTACACAAACAAATGCAAATGAAGAAAAAAAAAGAGTTTCAATCAAACTGTTCAAAGCTTTGTCTAAATACAGAGCTATACAATTACTGCTGTCCTATATTTGTTTTTAAAAAACAATTCACACTCAAATCCTTTTCAAAAATAAACCAGAAAACTGGTGCATTTTCTTTGAAACAATTTAAGAAGAAATGCCTGACAGCAACATCACCTTGAGCAAGGAGGGCAAGTCAGGAATAAGTTAGTGAGATAGAGAATTTGTTCTGACACAAACTTGATCCTTGAACAGTCGAGCATTAGCAACACCGATGAGTGTGTTGCTAAGTGTCCCACTGGCTGAGTGTGAGCGTTTACTGCTCCCTGCAGTGCAGTTAAGCCTACCTCAAAAACTGAGGGGTGTCTCCCTTACAGTAAATGAGGGTGGGGCTATGTATTTCTGGCTGACTTGGATAAAAACATAAAATCTAGCAACATAAGCCCATCGTTCCCCAAGGGTGACAACTAGACAGATGGGCTGCTGTAGAAAACAGAGATTCTGAAAGAACCGTGGCATCAACGCATTGTAGGGCAACGCAGGTGGTAATAAACAACATGAAATGATGAAGTGTCCTGCAATAAGTTCTGGTATACATTCACAATTGTTGATATACACCCTAATGTAGATGTAAACATTGTGACGTTACAGATTCACAAATCTCGCTGCGCACCTAGTTCAGAGGTTTTAGATGCATCAGATGCTTTGGTGGAGGTGATGCGTTGATTACATTTTGATGGCACAGAAGCCAAATGTTATTAGCATAATTAAAAATAGATTTATCCACTCAAACAAACCATGTAAAGTCCTCGCCCTGTTCCGTGTAGCACTCTGCGAACTGAAAGCGCTGGGCGTAATTACGAGAAGCACAAGGGCTGTTTTCATTAACGCGATAACATGGCCCATATCAGCCTCTAATGGAGCACTAGATGGGATTGAATGTCCCACCATGTATGGGGCTACAATGGTCATGCCCACTGCATCCTACATGTACTAAAGCCTCCAATACCATTCAATTACATTCTCCTGAAACGACTTTGCTCCATAGCGAGGGTGTAGAAGTCATCCTCTTGAGTTTGTTTGTTGAATTAAAAATGCCCTCCTAAAACAGTGCATAGGAGATACAAAAACATTTAAATCAAGTTTATAATGGTTTTGGTATGTTTTAGTCATTTGACACTATTGATTCGGTTTCTCTCAACCACCCTGAAGGCCATATGTTTGACACGCATTTGATGATTACTCTTTCTATTCATGGTGGTGGCTGCACCGTGGACATCAATGCATTCAATGTGACACTACAAGATAGAGATGCTTGTCCTCTGAGCTGTCTCTTAATTAGCTCCTACTGTAACCTACAATTTTATACATAAGAACATTGGGTTACCGAGGATCAGACAAGCCCATTAAAAAGATTTTAATAAAGCATCCAAATGCACTTCCTCATATCATACTGAACAGTGTCTTGTAGGGATAATGTTATTGCCTGTCCAACATAAATAACCACAAGGTTTATAAGACTGTGGGCTAGATTTATCAAGCCGTTTGCGCCTGTTTTCAGGCGCTAATTGGTCGCAAAGACGGACGTAACCAATGCGGGCTATTTACAAACCAGGCGCACTTGGGTAAAATCGCAGATTGCGTGCCACATGAGCGACAAGAGACAAGTTGCTCATGTGGCATATATTCCGTGGTATTTACGAAGACTGCCAGTTAGAGCGCGCCTCTATTCTGCGGGGGGAATTTACCGCCTCTTAAAAGCAGGTGTAAACCAGCAAGCGCATTTCCCTGTGTGTTCAAATATAGCCTACGTCAATGGCAGAAGTGACAGCAACAACTTCCAAACATTGCATCAAATAGACTTGGCTCAAAAAAAGACAAATGCCTCCATCTGTTCCATTTTTGATAAGCAATTTGCGATTATTGAACTAGCTATATAACACTCTTTAATTACTTAACCACATCGGTTGACTTTACATATTAAAGATATAGGCTGAACATATATGCCAAACAACGCCAACTGAACAGTATTACAAACCCC
>JACXGM010038807.1:0-10741 GCA_016801145.1 Umbra pygmaea
CACACACACACACACACACACACACACACACACACACACACACACACACACACACACACACACACACACACACACACACACACACACACACACACACACACACACACACTAATGACATGTATTCAAAAATGTAAACACAGCGAATGTGATACTCCAAAACATTCCAGATTTAAACTGTCATTCTTGTTCTCTCCCATCCCCCACTTTCTTTTTTCTTTCTTTTTTACTGCCTAAATTAGAGTCCCAGGCCCGCCCAGTAAAGCGTTTTCTTTTACTAATGTCAATTTACAGCCTAGCAAGAGCTGCCTCTAATCTTTTCCTACTCATTACACACAATTTCCAAGTCGTTTGGCCGCCACACCGATTGGCTCCTTGCGGTGTGTGCAGTGAGGGGTGCCCTGATTGTTTATTATTTATTTATTTATTTATTTATTTACACCACATTCTCTATCTCTCTCATTCTCTCTTTATCGAGCACAAACTCCCACTATTCCTGTTCTCTTTCTCCTGTGCCCTTCTGAATTTTCTATGAATAATCAAAATGCTACTAAAGCAACTGGATCTGCTCTCATGCACGTCCACAGACACACCCACTACTACACAATGGTTACTATAGATGCATCATTTTATTCATTTTATATTTATTAATTTTTCTGTTGTTGTTGAAGTTTTGAATTTCGAAGAATAAAATACATTTTCATTATATATATATATAAAATGTATTTTTTATATATATATATACATATACACACCTTTATAATATTTAATTTAGTATTACATGTACGAAGAGATTAGTAATTTCATTGGAGAGAAAAATAGTGAAAAGTAATAGCCACGGTTGATAGGTTACTTTTTAAATGTAAACCGTTACAGTACTTATAGTAAAGTTACAACAATTGTAATCAGTAATGTTACTTTTGGATTACCTAAACTCAGTAACGTAATCTCATTACATTCGATTACTTTTAGATTACTTTAAAAACCTAGTTTACAACCAGTTGAGTGTCACAGAAGGACGTTTGTTTACATAATTTCAGTTTAGGACTTAATCAAAAAAATATCACAAACTGAAAGTCAGGAAAGTCATGAGATTCTGTTAGTATCTCCTGGTAAAAGGTACACCTTTTGTATGTGTCACACGTGACAAACAATGATTTGATTTGACTATGTTTTCTAACACCGAAAAACACATTCCATTGACACCACAATTTAGTACTTTAACAACAAGTTCATCTAAAAGCTTATATTGCAAGATACATTTCAAAATTGCCCTAAATTGCTGTAAATTACAATACATATTGTACAGTAAACAGGGTTTGCAAAGTTAGTATCATTTTAGTCCCACATTTTATCCAAGGTGTAATCATTTTGAAAAATATTACAAATGTGTTGTTTATTTTTTTAAACATAGGGGTACTATAATTAAACAAAACAAATAGCAGGCAGTAGTTTGCAAGCCTGTATTGACACTGCCAATAGCCTGTCACAGAGCATGTTGGAGTTTTCACAGTTTTTGTATGTCTGATCCTGTTCACACCAAAAATATTTTGTGGTTACCAGAAAGGTGGTATTTCGGTCTCTTAAGCCTGATGACAGTTGTCCAGAGACTGAGGATATCCATCCACACATGCTTGAGATACAAGGAGCAGATCCAGTACCACAGGGCACAGCTTAAGATAAACAGTGATCCTTTCCTTCCAGAATCTGAGAGGTGACTATAAACATGGCCCCGTTATCTCTTCCAGATACTTCCACAGCTCACACAAGGCGTTAATGCACTGCCAGGTTGACCATCTGGCCAAACAGTCACCTCGACACAATCTCCATTCTGAGGAAGAAAAAATTCTGAATCAATGTCATCAAAATGTTTTCTGTATTCGTTGTGCTATCATTTTCTATGGGATCTTGCTACTCAAACGGTACTGTACTGTGTGATTTGTGACAGTACAAAAGACTTTCACTGATCAGTGGGTCTTCAATGTTAACTGACATACCAGAGATACACTTAGGTCAATCCTGTTGCAGGGTTGGATTCAGTATGCATGTAAAGGGCTCAAGTCATGGCTATTGGAAGTCCTGTGCTAACTGTCTTGCTGGAGTAGTTGGTTACAAGTGTAGAAATTTTGAAGAATGCTTCTTGTTCTCTTTGTTGTTAATGACCAGCTAGTGGCTAGCTTAACCTAACAATGTTTATATATTACTTCACTGGACCCTGTTCTAACCTTTAATTTTTTTTTTATCTTAAAAGATCTAAAGTGGCTTCACGTACGGTCCACAAACAATACAGTTGTCCCTCCATGGACTCAAACTTTGCACTTAAAGTCAGTACCTTAACCAACCATTCACCAAACCAATCCAAAAACTGTCAGTCTATATATATGTAAATGTATGAGCACTCACCATAACCTCTAGTCAGATTACAGTGCCTTGCAAAACTGGTGTCATTATTTTAAGATCATGTGACACCTAATTGCACACAGGTGGATTTCATTCACCTAATCGAGTTCTGAGGGCAAATGTTTGTACCAGAGCTTATTTATGGGAGTGAATACTTATGTTACCAACATTTTTTTTTATTTAAAGGTACAATATGTAGTTTTCAAAAACAATAACAAAAGATATACTTTGCATTAAAACACAGAGAAATTTGTAATTTAATTCGAAGACACAGGACGTTTCATTTTGATGCCCGTCAATGGCGTCATGTAACCTTTGACTCCTCTAGTTGCTCTAAGTTCCAGGGAACCACCAAACATAATGTGAATAAAATTATAATATATTTAACAATACATTACTTTGTCAGTGAAAATTTTTTTCTGCCAGAGACGCTAGATCGGCAGGTTGTCATTGACGATGACAACAAAACCCATGATCCAACACTACTTCTTAGCGTCATCAAAGTACATGTTTTGCTATTGCTTTGATTAAGATTTGATTGTATGATTTAACTTTTGTTCCACACTAATAAAGAATATGTTATACCTACAACTGTTTTGTATTTTGTAAAAGAACTGTAAAAAATTCCAATACAATCCTGTTTCATTCAAAATATGGAAACATACAATGGGGGTGAATATTTATGCAAGTACATATACACTGTGTTCTCCCAAATAAAATGCAATTTTTGCTGTAAACTCAAAGCATATAAAAATATAATTCAAAGGTGAATATGAGGAAAGAGAACAGTCTGTCAACATTCATTTCTGACTGTTTCATGTTCATGCTTTAGCAAGTAGAAACAACAGCCCTTTAGAGTTAAATTCCTCAATTTATACACAACTGTGTCACAGGGACCAGGGTTCATATCCTGGTTGTGGTATTCTGGGTATGCTCGGTCACTCTGCTAGGAGAAGCGGGATACCATTTTGTATAGCGCTGCTTGGGGTAGATGGCTAAGTAGTCAAACGCAGTTACTGTCCTTGTGTGCAGGTTGGGTTTCTGTGAAAAAAGGTCAGGTTCCAAGGGATCTGTTGAACAGGCAGTGTGATATGAAACAGACAGCTTGGTGACATGTGCGTGGAGGAAGCATGTGATTGATCTTCGACATTCCCACAGCTGAGGTGTTGCTTACAAGACAAGGGTTAAAGGGGAATTGTTCAATACAAATTGAGAGGGTAAACATAAGGGGGAAAATCAGCCTAAACAAATATTTAGTATTTAAACCATAGCTATGAAATACTGAGCATAGTCCACCGAAATTGTGTTAGCTAATATTAGAATTGAGAGGTAACATTAGTGTTGCAAGCTGTATTTTACTGGCTCTGACAGCAATTTAATTTAATGAAATGATGAAACTGTTTTCTAATACATCTTTTAGAACTTTAATAATCACAATATTTCCAAGACCCTTTAGTGTAATATGGATGAAACAGTGTTTAGCAACTCTACAAACTGATTAACCCCTATTAAACTTTTGACTTTGAAAAAGGTTGTCTGTATCTTGTTGATTACAATACCAATGATGAGACACACTGAATAAGCTGCATTACATGGACAAAACACTGTTTCTTAATTAGCAAAGAACATACCTGGTGCCATCAAGCTGCACTATACATTACATTCAAATTAGCTAGTGGTTAGCACCAAGAAGGACACCCAGTTAAAGTTAACTACTGTTTGTAACTTGCTGTTACCAGCTAGCTTTTACAATAGCTAACTGCTCTTAACTACAGTTTTCTGTGTCACATAACAATCAGTCACTTATTTGATGGGAAGATGGATGGAGCCAAATACAGGACCATTCTGGAAGAAAACCTCATGGAGTCTGCAAAAGACCTGAGACTGGGACGGAGATTTGTCTTCCACACATGCATTGAGAAAAAAAGACAATGCACATTTATTTCTCTCATCACCACTATCACCTTCTCCTGACATACAAAAGGTAAATCAGAAATAGGACAGAGTGAATGCTGTAATTCATTGTACAATGCATTATGAAACACATTGATTGTTTGTTTATTACATTATGGTCCTCTATAACTTATAATGATGCTTCAAAGATTAAAATAAAAATTATTAAATATCCACTGGGGCCACACACAGGTTTAAGGTTGTATGACTGTAAGTTGCCAGGCATTCACTACAATGCACATATTCATTTTTCTTACTCAAACATGTTCTGAGGGCAGTAAGATTATGATTGGTTCATTCAAATATCCAATGAAAATGGAGAGGAGGCAGGAGTACAGAAACATTGTAAACTGGAGTGGACAAAAAATAGAAATGCTATCAGAGAGCTAAAGGAAGCCAGCATTTAGCCTTGTGGTTATACCGTCTGACTATTAATCAAATCCCAAGCTGGCATCAGAAACTTTTAAAAATGTCTTACATTTTAATAATATTACATTTAATAATAAATATATTTCATCAAATATAACTAACTGCATATTAGCTGCACAGTTTATGGATAGTGATAGTTTAAGGTTAGGGTTAGGTTAAGGTTAAGGTTAGGGTAAGGGTAAGGGTTAAGGTTAGGGTTAAGTTTAGGGTTAGGTTAAGGTTATGATTAAAGTTAGGTTTACTTGCGGTCTGAATTGAAGATGACAAACATAAGACTGAAATGTTCCTTAACTCCCACCTGCTCTTCGTTTTGATTGGGTATTCACCTGAAACTATCATAATCTTTCTGCCCTCAGAACATGTTTGAGTAAGGAAAACTGGTATGTGCAGTGCTGAGACTCCTTGACACATGAAATAATCTTGGCGTTTTTGTGACCAATGCAACTGCAAATTTACCCGCCTCGCCTCTACTAACCTTTAAAGGTGAGTAGAGGCATTGCTACGAAACAGCTCGACTCGACTACACGGCTCGCCTTTTCCGCTTTTCTTTTGGGCAAATTTACCTGGTACCACGTAGTTTTTGTTATTTGCTCTGTCGGCCATAATTGCCGAGCCCTGGTCTTAGTATGCAAGTTAATGAAATATGGCTGGGTCCAAAATAATTCATTTAAGCACGTAAACTGTCCCACATTTTCCAGACCTAACAGTCTTGCTAACATTTGTATAGCTTGTAAAGTTTGTCTTATATTATATATGTTTATACAAACCTGAAAATGTTGCCTTTGGTCATGCTTCGACATGGCAAAAACTGATGTGGTATAGACTGGTGTGGAGTCTGTGGATGAGCTTGTGCATTGGTATTCAATTGCTTTTCCTTAAGGCCCCAGATGTCTGTCCCAGTAAAAATCTGAACTTGAATTTTTAGAGCAAATCTGAATTTCTGACCTGAATTTGAAATGTGAGAACTGAATGTTACAGTTTTTCCGATTGCTAAAACACAAAAAGTGAATGCTCAGACCAAAGCGTTGAAACCGTAACGTTTGCATGCATTTGGTACACTCAGGAACCAAATGAATAAACACAATGTTGGCATGGCACCGTAAACAATTCTGTAACACACGGTGCAAAACACTACACACATCGTGCATGTGTTACACACTTTGGCCAATGATGAAACAGTCTGCAGTCAGTACGTCCATGCAATAGTTAAAACACACATGACATTAGCAACACTCCCGCACACACAGTAAAACACTTAACCTGTAACTGAACACCAATCAGTCACTATATATAATTCAGGTATGAGCACCTGTCGTAAGACAATCGTGAATATGGAGGCTGAAGGAGAGAGGAGAACGAGGAAGAGACGGGGAGGGAAGAGGGAGAGGAAGAGACTCTGGTAAAAACCAGACATCGGGACTGAAACATCATTGGCCAAAGGGCCATCAAGAATGTCGCCGGGCAGTGCGGGGGCAACACCACCATGTGTGCAGCCCTTAGTGGTCAGGGGGTCCTCCATCACCATGCCACCCTGGGTCCCTACAACATGGCACACATACTAACATTTCTGCATGCACTACATGCCGCGGTCACATAGGACCAACCAGGGCAGCCCATGTTCGTTGTCATCTGGGATAATGTCAGTTTCCACTGCCCCCTTATTTCCCGGTCCTCAACCTGATAGGGGAATTATTTTCGGCATGGCGGTGGAGGGTCTATGACCGCCTACACATGCACGCGTGCCACTCCTGCGAGCAATGGAGGAGGCATGCGGAGACATCGAGGTGGGCTCGATCCACGGGTGGATACACCACGCCCGGCGATATTTTCCCGTTGCCTGGCAAGGGAGCACATCGCCTGTGATGTGGACGAGGTGACGTGGCCCGACCCCAATCGACGGAGTGATCCCTGACTTGTAATGGGAGTTGTTTTACTACCTGTACAATGTATCACTGAGGCTTGGTTACGGGAATAAAAATGGTTTAAAAACTAGAAATGACAGAAGTGTTTTGGGTAAAGTTGACCAGTGTGTTGTGTCTGTTTGACTGTTTATTGTTCATGTGCATGTGTGTTAACTATCGATCTGAAGAGGGCCTTTTGAAGTCAGAGTGTTAGGTTTTGATTGCAAAATGGCAGTTTTGATTGCAGAATGGCAGTTTTGACATGGCAGTTCAATGTTAATCTTCAAGTGTTGTGTAAAGCATTTTTGTGTTTTGAGTTTTGACTCAATGAGCCAAATTATGCATTTTGTGTGTTAGCAATTGGAAAAAACTGTAAAGTATATGTATTTTAATTTTCAATTTCAAAATATTACATTAAGTTTCAACTTTATTTTAATTCAGTTTCAAACTAATAAATTCAATTTAAAACTATGCTACTCAGATTCAGTTTTTAAATTAAATAATTCCAGTTAAACAATACAAATTCAGTATGTGGTGGCACAAATTTCTGCCCATAAGCTAGCAAGAGTTTCAAGCCATGGTGAATATAAAGCTTACTTCGCCTACACTTTTGAGTGCTGCAGCAGACCCAAACAACTGATCAGTGAAGTCAGGCCGTGTCAATTGCTGTGTTACTGTTTGAATTCAGCAATCAAATAATAGGTAAAACATAATTACTCTAATTAAATTTTAACTGCTTAACGATGAATTCAATAAAATAACATCTCTGGAATGAGGTACTGTCACGCTTTGGATGAGGAACAGGCAGGAAGCACCAGTAGACCAAATGAAATAGATTTATTTCTGAACTTAAACAAAAGAATACAAAGAAGATAGTAATAATCAATAATCAAATACATATTTGGTGTGACCACCCTTTGCCTTCAAAAGAGCATAAATTCTTCGAGGTACACTTGTACACAGTTTTAAAGGAACTCGGCAGGTAGGTTGAGGTTGGTCCAAACATCTTGGAGAACTTAATAGAGCACTTCATTTTCTCTAGCCGTAAGAAGAACATAACATCTCTTAGCCATTGAAAAACTGAGTGGGACTGGGAAGAATTTCATTGATGTAGAAATCTGCGTTGAGCCGGTAGTGTAGTAAAAGCAAGAGTGTTTGCATATTTGGGGTTGAATGAGAGTAGGTCTTCTGGAACATTAAAAACCGCTGCAATCAGGGGACAGGGAGCAGGGAAATTTGAATTTCTTTAGGTATACTTTTGAGTTTAAAAATAGGATATTACCTGAGGTAGAGTTTGTCGCCCAAGTCAAACTTTACGATTAGCAACTTGTCACACTCATCACCTTTTAAAAATAGCAAAAACAATTACCTGCATGAAATTGTATGAAAATCGGTGGAAGTCCAGCTGAAAGGGCGTACTTGATAGCAAAATATACTGTTGTTTTTCAGTGAATGTCAATTTTGAACTTGAGATTTATTCCTACAACCGCTGGAAGTGTCCCATAAAAGGAGGTGGCCATTTATAGATGGACGTTAGCTAGGTTAATGCGTTAATAGAGCCTTTTCCATCCCTGTGTCCTCTGTCTGTCATGATATATCTTTTAAGTCCAATAGCATTTTGCAGTAAAGGCCAAGCAGCATGGTGTCTGGCCACTCAAAAAAGTGGTGTAATGATTGTAGATTGTGCAGGAGGAACAAAGATTATTGCGAAGTGATATAAAGCAAACAGTGTTTAATCGGAAACACTTACAAAATGAAAGGACTTTGTTGAGCGAAAAAAAGATATCAAATACAATGCTACACATCACAGAAACTTACATCAAGACAATGAATGACATGGAAGACACATGAAAACAGGAACTAAATACAGATGGTGATTACTAAGTGGATCCTGGTGTGTGTGCTAAGTGATCTATAGATTAATGAAAGTGAAACTAAGTGATCTATAGATTAATGGAAGTCATGTGATGAAAAGTCTGGGAAACAGAAAACCAGACAATAAACATGGAGTGGAAGGCGGCTGGAACCATAGATATAGGGGCTTTATGACATCATCCTATCTAGTAATATATATCTATGGCTGGAACCATCTCCCTGTCACTGCTAGGGGGGGCATTGTGACAAACATGGGCCTTTCCTGCAGATAGAGTGTTTCTTTTGTCAACAATAACTGTGATGAAACATATTAGCCATATTAGTTGGAGAACTATTAATAAACACACGACAAAATGCCTGAAAAAGAAAATAATTGTTAGCGAATGAAAAATGCACATGAAATTAATTGAAGAAGCTACTTCTGATCTGTTTTGGCCAATCAGAAGCATCCATGCCTAGCAGTGAAATTCAATCCTCTCATTGGCCAATAACATATTGATGTTGTGTGGGCTAATTGAGTCTGATTCTCTCACATACACAGCTTCTACTTCCCTCGCCGCAGCCTCTCATTTGCATTGATAAGCAGCCAGGACACTTCAACAAACTAACCTCAATTAGAAACAAATCTCATCTAAAATATCTTCCAAAATGAACACCTGTCTGACAGGCTGCCAGCCAGATAGACGGATGGACAGACAAACAGTGGATGGACAGACAAACAAACAGGCACAGACAGAAAAAGAGGCTATGGACAGACACAGGCAGACTCAGAAAGTCAGCAGACAGACATTAGAACGGCCAAGCTGACTTTGGATTGACACGTATTACTACCTCTGCCCATCCCAGCGTCATTCAAAGGGCTGATGGGTAATTGGGATGTTTTTCATTAGCTGTTAGATGAGAATACAGGGAAGAGAAGAGGAAATGGCCTCATCACGCTGCATGTGTTTGTGTGTGTGTGTGTGTGTGTGTGTGTGTGCGTGCGTGCATGCGTGCGTCTGCGTATTCGTATGTGCCCAACGGCCGAAGACGATCCTGCTCGTACGAGAGAACAAATTGTCTGACTCTTATAACAGCAGGCGTTATTCCACCATTACCACAGAACATTGGGAGAAGGTTAGGAACCATCCCACACGCCAAAAAAGATTGCTGGAAAGAAGAGAGCGAGAGTAGGAAAGAAGAACAAAAAATAAGAGCGTAGATAAGTAAGGGAAAATGAAAAGACGGAGCCAGAAGTAGATGATGATGATGAGGCCATCTGTCGATGTGATCGGCTGGGATGAGAATGACAAGAGAGCAGCACACATGAGACAAAGTGACAGAGGGAGATGGAGAAGGTTCCCTCTATTGAATGCTATCATATGGAGTGGTGTTTGTCTAGGCCAAGCCTGAGCTTTGTGTCAATCAGCCCGCTGGAGCAGAAAGGTGTGGGTGAAGAGAGTGACATGGAGTTAGGCAATGAGGTGGCGTCGATGAACCAGGAAAATACTTGATATTTGCACTCTAATGAAAAAGATGTACATTATTGTCTCCCATCTATGAAATCGTAGAAGAGACAATGGAATGCTCTCCATCCATTGTTCCTGCTTTGTTCTGGCTCTCCTCTGAATTTTCTTTGCTCAGACTACTGTGAATGGTATGTCTTACTGTTGATAACCAGCATTTTCATAATGACATTGATTAGCACATGCAGAGACCTAAAAAGTTCATTAACACTTGCTGGTATCATTTTATTCTGTAAATTCACTCACAGTGCCAGCTTCTGCATAGCTCAACCTGCAGAGTGGTTGACTGGAGATCGGGACTATGCTCTGGAAATGTGCCTACTCATTCAAAACAATAGTTTACTTCTAAACAACCCTGTATAACTCAAGAAGATATAAATGTATTTCCACATAAATAGCAAAACTGAAGGACAAGATGTTTACTGATGTCTTGGGATAGTAACTATGTATTCAATGTGTGAATGTCCTTCGCTGGTTATAGAGAATTAAGATTGTGGTTGTGTGTGTGTGTGTGTGTTTGCTGTGTTATCTCACATTGGGGTCAGGCAGATGTGACAGGGAGTGACGAACACACAAAAAGGCCCTCTCAGCATTCCTCATTCTCCCTCTCTCTCTCTCTCTCTCTCTCTCTCTCTCTCTCTCTCTCTCTCTCTCTCTCTCTCTCTCTCTCTCTCTCTCTCT
>JACXGM010038809.1:0-10863 GCA_016801145.1 Umbra pygmaea
CTAGTAGACACACACTCTACTAGTAGACACACACTCTACTAGTAGACACACACTCTACTAGTAGACACACACTCTACTAGTAGACACACACTCTCATAGAGGTTAGGGGTGTAGGGAGGACGGGGAGGTTAGGGTTAGGGAGAACGGGGGAGGTTAGGGTTAGGGAGAACGGGGGAGATTAGGATTAGGGAGAACGGGGGAGGTTAGGGTTAGGGTTAGAGGGGACTGATATAAATGGGAGACAGTGGAGGCACGGTGGAGGCAGGAAGGATGGAGGGAGAAGGGAAGAAACCTCTAAACAGTGACTGAACACTGAAAAGATCAAAGAGCACCAGAGTGAAGAGATTGATATTAGAAGAAAAGTGCATTCTACTGGATAGAGAGGGAGAGAAAGAGACAGGGAGAGACAGGGAGAGACAGGGAGAGACAGGGAGAGACAGGGAGAGACAGGGAGAGACAGGGACAGACAGGGACAGACAGGGACAGACAGGGACAGAAAGACAAAGAGAGACTTAGAGAGAGACAGACAGAGAGAGAGACAGACAGACAGAAAGACAGAGAGAGAAAGAGAGAGATTAAGAGAGATAGCGAGAGAGCACAACCTATCCACAGAGACTGGCCGACACAAACAAACCTGGCTTCCCAGAGACGTGGAGATGGAGATGCATTTCATGTTACACTGTGACAGATACAATGGAGTTAACAGAAACGCTATTCACCACAATTAACAGCCACTACATTGAATTTGATTAAAACCATATCAGATGATGAACAAATGTAATATGTACTGGGGGGAAAAATGTAAATGTGCATATTTGGCAGCCAAATATGTGTCCTCCTGACACAATCTGAGGGATAACCAATGATACTGTATAATGTCATTTCTATGTTAATCTTATTGATATCAGCATTACTATTGATGCTGTAGCAGCTGTTAGATTGTTAAAATTATCTTATATTATTTTAATTCATACTGTCTTTCTACAGAACCATTGGATTGACTATTACTTGACAATGTAAGTAATAAAAATTTCCATGTCTGTCACGACAGCCAGGGCTGGATAGGGTTGTCGTGACAAGTAAACGATGGTGCGATGGACTGTTTGTTATATGTACTTATTGTTATTATTTAAACTGTGTATTCATGTATGTGTTTTGTTTAATGCACCAACCCCTGGACACTGGGAGAGTGGTAGGCACTCGGTTACTCATTAAGCATGAATGGTGCACTGGGTAAATACCCACACAGGCGCGTAATGAGTAATCAAGATGCCTTACTCCCAGTGTCCCGGAATGGTCGGCACATGTTATTGTTTGTAAGTGTGTGTAGCCTGTTCATTTTTTGCTTTGAGGATACTAACGGACATTATTGAGTCTTCAACTGGTTGTGTTGTACATAATGTATACGTCTTTGTCGAACCAGGCGTATGCTCTTTATGTTACAATCACGTCTGTGCCGAGTTACAGCACAGTATGTAATATATTCATTGTGCAGTTCCCAATGCACTTTGTATGTTTGTATTCTTAAGCCCAAGAAGGGTTCCACGTGCTTCATGTTCATTAAACATCACAAACAACAAATGCACCTCTCTGCATTCTGGTGTCCACTCCTCTCCACCTAACTGCAATTACACCTGCAGCAATGCCACAACACCTGCTGCAACGCCACAACACCTGCTGCAACGCCACAACACCTGCAGCAACGCCACAACACCTGCAGCAACGCCACAACACCTGCAGCAACGCCACAACACCTGCAGCAACGCCACAACACCTGCAGCAACGCCACAACACCTGCTGCCACGCCACAACACCTGCTGCAACGCCACAACACCTGCAGCAACGCCACAACACCTGCAGCAACGCCACAACACCTGCAGCAACGCCACAACACCTGCAGCAACGCCACAACACCTGCTGCCACGCCACAACACCTGCTGCCACGCCACAACACCTGCTGCCACGCCACAACATCTGCTGCCACGCCACAACATCTGCAGCAACGCTACAACACCTGCGTTGTGACAATGTCAGTAGTCTTTGAATTTAATTGAAATTGAAACGAGAGACAGAGAAAGATTTAGATTTTTATAAAACCTTTCCTGGCCCAACTGTTCATACACATACACTAAACAGATAAATGGAAACACCTTCACCCATATTTATATATTTACTTTTACTGACAGAGAGAGAGACAGAGAGAGAGAGACAAAGTTATAAAATTGACAACAACAACAAATGGTTTGACATTGAATAGAAAATGTCTAAAAGAAACATATGAGATTTGTAGAAAAACATCCAGACTAAAACACTATCCTGTTAAAGAAACAATACAGCAGTAGAATAAAAAAGGAACAGCATATCAGTGACCATCTCAGTGTGACTGAAAAATCAATACAATTTAATCCCATAAGGATCAATCCCTTTTTCCAAACCTTTTCAGACCTGTGACAAAAAGAAAAGGTGTGTAGTCAAAATTGGCGACAAACTCACTGATATTTTTCCTTCAGGCTCGGGGGGGGGGGAGACAGGGAACCTGCTTGAGCCCCCTCTCTTTAACATTTACATGAATGAATTGGTAAGACTGATGGAAAGGTCTGCAGAACCCGACATTACCTTACCAGACTCTGAAGGAAAGTTAGATCATTTGAAAATGGTCTGAGAGCCCCAAAAGCGTCTGGGTTCTAATCCTCCAGTCAGTTCTCGAGCCCATTTCCATCCGATGTAGTGAAAAACCCCAATTGAGTCTCTGCATGCTGAATACTGCCAAAAGTATTGCACGTGTAAAACGAGAACAAAGCAATAATGAACGTAGAGCATCATTTGCTAATTTAGGACTATACTCACTAGTCATCAAAATTCTGAAAATAATAGGTTTATTTCCACACACACCTTAAGGAAACGTACTCTCAAACCTTCCATAAGAACGCTCTCTTCTCCACAGGGATGATCCTAGATAAGAGACTAGTCCCGGGGCTCTTTAAAAGAAAACAGAAACCCCACAGAGCCCCAATAGAGCACCAATAGAGTACCAATGGAGCACCAATGGAGCACAGTTAGACCCTGTCAAATCCTGACAAAATGAAAAGAGAATTTCTTGACACACCGTAAATAGTCAACCAAATTATAATGCTACCTTGCCCTAAATGGACAGCAAAATAAGGCACAAACTCAAACTTTGATAAACTATCATATCTGCTAAGTGAAGTGCAACACTATGCTTAAATCACATCAGTAAGATTTGTGACCTGTTGCAATGAGAGAAGAAAGCGCCATTGTAAACAAATACTTTACATGCAAATAAAGTCATTTAAACTGAAAATCAAAATGAGTGAAGGTGCAGGAGAAGGGGAGGGGAAACGGAGAAAAACGAGGGCGAGCTAGAAAGACAGAGGGCTAGAGAGGGAGAGGTAAAGAGATGCAATCAATATCTGATAATAAACTAACTAACAATACTACCAGTGTCAGAATGGGAAGCAAACAGTCAATTTGATATTACTAGAGAAACAAACAGTCATTTTAATATTGTGTAGAAACAAACCATATCTCAGGCTTATGCCGGTGTCTCAAACACCCCAGGGCGACCATTACAAAGAAAAGCTCACCAAAGCGAGAATTTCCCTTTACTTCTCCATGCTAGCAGCTTTGTTTTTGATAGATTTTGATCACCCTCATCTACATTTGCAGCCGCACAGCTGAAATTGGATTTAGGAGGAAGCAACCTCTCAATGGAGGCTGTTTTCTTCTAGGGCTTGTAATTCTGTAATCTCAATATTATTGATCTCATGCCACCTAGTCTAGAAGAGCCGCCTGCAGTTCCCTGGATTGCTCCCTTCCACCTCCCACTTTTTCCGCCCCCCAACCTCTCTTCGGGAACATTTCGGCAGCTCCATCCATGCCTGAGCAAACCCTACAACAAACAGTTGTGTTATTAGTAATTAGCCTTAGAGTCGAAGACAAGACCTCAATATGGCCCCGGTAGCACCACTTCATTTTCCATTTGAAGTAATTGACATGTTTGTTTGTGCAGTCTGAACGAGTGGGTGAGACCGGGCGGAGTGGACGGGGCTACTTGAGGGTATACAACTCGCATACTGAGGGAGGAAGCCGTTAATAAAAGCAGTGTGTTCCCGTGAGGCTTGAAACAGACTGCACCAGGCTGTCAGGGTCTCACTTCCTTCTGGTAACCCATATTCTAGAGCCTGGCTTCTGGTGGGCGGTGTGATGAGATGCTGGCTGGCTGATACACGATTTGCGCTATCATCCGCCATCCAGCCTCCACATTTCTCCTTAGTCAGCTCACAAGGGACCGCTTTATTAAACAGTGTGATGGTAGGTTACGGATGTACAGTAGCAATACTACTACTACTACTACTACTACTACAACGTTGTAATAATCGGGAGGGAGAGACAGCGAGAGAGAGAGACAGCGAGAGAGAGAGAGAGAGAGAGAGAGAGAGAGCGAGAGAGAGAGAGAGAGAGAGAGAGAGAGAGAGAGAGAGAGAGAGAGAGAGAGAGAGAGAGAGAGAGAGAGAGAGAGAGAGAGAGAGAGAGAGAGAGAGAGAGAGAGAGAGAGAGAGAGAGAGAGAGGCATTTTCTGTACTGTTGGTTAGGCCAGGCAGAGCGAGGAATGGAGATAGTCGGAGAGAGGGAGAGACGGCGAGAGTGGGGAATGATGTAAGGAAGAGAGAGAGTTGTAGGCGGTATGAAAGAAGCATATATTTTTGGAAGAGCCTCCGGCGTTACTGGCTGCTCCTGTCAGCTTCAATGGGAGGAGAAGAGCAAGAAAACGTAACTCATCCTTTACAAACAACATCGCTTTCTTTCCAAGGCACATCTACCCTGTCCCTGGTGGGGTCACAAGGTCAGAGAGATGGAGGGGCGGTGGAGGACTTATCTCAATCAACTAGACCACCAGGAAGCAGCCTTTACCAATGGAAAACCGGAGTGAAATTATTTCAGCATAGCTACCCAGTATATACCAGGTGACATCATTGGATCACTACAATTCAATGCGCTCAGACCACGCCCACTGCCGACCACTCACGAAACCGTCGGGGGAACCTGGCGATATGTTCTTTTAACGGCTCCGTCAGAATCAAGAGAGGGTTTGGTAAAGGAAGCTGCAATTTATACTTAATCGGCAAAGTGTTGTTAGTAAATTGATGTTGACAATGTCATTGATGAAAGGGCTCTGGAGCTTAGCTTTGTTTCGTCCCACGGGACTACTGCAGCCTCACAAAGTGGCCCACATGCCCGACTAATAGAAACCATCAAACGCCCTCCTACACCACTAACAGAGATCATCCACCCTATTACAGACAACCTGCTAGATCTACACCCAATGGATGCTAAGTTGTTCTCACCCTTGTACTTCATAGCATATTCAGACGGATGGTGAGAAGCAAGTGCATTTCGGTGTGGTGTGCAGAGCTAAAATACAGCGGTTAACCTATACGGGAGTTTAAATCTACAATGTTATAGCTATGTCACTGGAGCACATTGTTTTTGTTCAGGATTATTTATCTCTGGGGCTTATAGCCTGGGGTGGAGCTGGGAACCACAGCACAGAATGACCAATTATTACTGACTCATCCTGCTTGCGTTGGCAGTTTAGGACATTGAAATATAGCATATGGAATATGTCTACCGCTAGCCCCTCAGGTGATGCTGAACACGTCATCAACGGATTACAGTCACTCTATCCTTGTTCAAGAAATGAAATACAACTTCAAATGGACGTTAAGGTACAGTATGTGTTCTTAGAAATCCTGGCAGTAAAATCTTTGGATAATTTTAGCACATCAGTGTGAAAATGAAAATTTTACTTTCAAATTTCTCCTATGGGAATTTTAGTGTAAAAAGGGCTTTAGCATGAGTTGGTAGTATGTGTTGCCCACTGCTTCACTTAAATAAATGCTAACACATTCATATTGTTCTCTGTTCACATGGCAGGTTCATAACTCTATCTATGTTATCAACTCTATCAAAGTTGACATCATATCACTGTATGTATAAATACACATAAATCGTCTTTTCTCCCAAAGCTGTTGTGTTTTAGCATTCATTTTGTGTCGTCTCCATTTAGGCCACTTGAGCGATTGTAATAAAGCTTCAAGCGTACAAAAACAAATCTGAAAAGGAGTTGTGGTAATGATATTCAAGTTTGAACTTTGATATTCTTTCATCAATCTCATACCTCTGCAATCGCATCTCATTTTTAATAACATTGGTTGTAGAGCGTGCCCTGGTTCAAATAGAAATCCAGCTGCACACATTTCTAGTCAAAGCATTGGATGCACAAACCACTGCTTGCACAAAACTCACACTGTTTTTCCATTCCGATATCCCCTCATTCCTTCATCCCAATCAGAGAAAAATTCTCCCATGTCCCAATGAATTTCAGAAATGCTGTTTATTCTACTTGGCCCTCTTGCGCGTTTTTTCTGCTGTCATGTTTGTCAGTGTGATGCAAGACAAGAGCAGAGAAGACCCACAGAGAGGGCAATAGAGAGTGACAGAGAAAGAGAGTGAGAGGGAAAGAGAGTGAGAGGGAAAGAGAGTGAGAGGGAAAGAGAGTGAGAGGGAAAGAGAGTGAGAGGGAAAGAGAGTGAGAGGGAAAGAGAGTGAGAGGGAAAGAGAGTGAGAGGGAAAGAGAGTGTGATAGAGAGAGTGACAGTGAGAGAGAGCATTGAAGGGACACACACACACACACACACACACACACACACACACACACACACACACACACACATGCACACACATGCACACACATGCACACACACGCACACACACGCACACACACGCACGCACACGCACATGCACACGCACGCCCCTCCACTCAGCTTGGCACTTCAGTAGAGAAATGTGTAGTTGGGAGATAAAACATTGAACAAATGCACGTATAAGCATACACACGCATTGGAGGACAAACACACACCTACACACACACACACACACACCTACACCAACACGCACACACACACAAAAGGACGAGCATGCACACATCCGGTATGGTAAAAACATGGACGATTAAAGGGAGAAGAGAGAGAGAATGGAGTCACAATGCCAGAGGTCATCCATGGGTCATATGACCACACTGTACAGAAGGATGTCTTTACTAGCTTTGACAACAGGTTTCAGAGACACTACTGTGCCCCAAATACTTTAATGCCTTTTGGGACCCAGCGCTACAGTCTGTACCCAGCCACTCACGGCCTAACATCTACAGTCACCAACCCAGCCAGCCAGGCCGGGCGCCACAACCCTCTCCCACATCCAGCAGGATGGATGAGGACACACTTGTGGAGCAGCCTGCACTCAGCGAGCTTGAAGTACCTCACGTGCTGCGGCCATTCGTCTGGATGCATCCTGCAGCAGTGACAGTAGGAGGCATATTCTTAGCCATAGCGTGACGTTTCTGAACAAGGAGCTCCGGCGGACCATGTTCAGGAGCTGTGTGTGTGTGCTGTTCTTTTGGCTGTCAGAACCGCTCAGAGGATTGTGTTTGCGGGCCACTCGCAACACTTGACAGGGCATTCCTGGCTCTGCCCTCCTGAGGTACACGCCCTGCAACCATGGCCCAGGAACAATGGAGATGGAGTCACGACTCGCGAGCGCACACATAGCACACACAAGCACGCGTGCACACACATGTGATTTGAGTCAGTGAAAGGAGATAAAATTTGATTCTTTCATTTTAATAAAAATATCCAACAACTGCAGTAATAATAGAATACTAGTGTTTAACCATTTTTTTTAATTTGGCCTAAAATAAAAATGCATTGTGAGATGTAGGCTTTCTATTTGACAACAGAAGCCAGACCAGAACTGCAACCCCCACTCTTCCAGCTGCGTCTGTAAGACTATCAATGTCTAAGGTTTTCAGGTAGCCAATGAGGAAATGACACTATTTCGCAGTTAGTAAAATTCTTCAAGGATCAATTTAATTTCATGTGACATGCAGTTCAGGGTGTAGATAATTAGAGCTGTGACATAAAGTAAAACATGATCAATCATTTTTTCAGCTGTTTTAGGTTGGTAAACATAAAAAATTTACAAATTTCCAGGATATTTCAAAAGCAGAAGAGTTGTTTTTTGTTGAAATTCCCTGACAATCCATGAGGGTGTTATATTGAACATTTTGCCACTTTAAAGTGGAACTGACAGCATTTTAACAACATCAAATTCAATTAGAATATGTTGAAATACACCTCCAGAAATAACATGGTGTCCTTCATAACATTTTTTGACAAAATATTACCAAGATATTGTCATGTTAAGGTTCTATACTTCAATTGTTTTCACAACAGCATGGCTACATAATTCCCCCAGAATTCTAAATAAATCATTTCATTCTGTCAACAATACCTCAAATTCTGTGTCAAATATAACCTATTTTTAAAAGCTAATATAAAAGCTGGGTTTGGAGCATACATATATTTTACACACATTATGATTGTCGGTTTGCTTCAAATCTGCAATCTAAAATCCTGTCAGTTCCACTTTAAGTCATGGCAAACTAAACTAACAGACGTAAAAGATTCCCACATCATCACGGTCACCAGTATGGCATAGCAAATATGGCTAGGACAACTCTCCATGGACCACCACTGTTCTTCCTCAGCCAGTTGGTAATTAAGTCACCCGCTAGAATAGCTAATGTGGCTAGCACAAATCTCCATGGACCACCTCTGCAGCTAATGTCTTAGCGGCTACCGCGTCGGTGGATCTTAATTGGGGAAGCCAGGCTCGCATTACTGTCCGGACTGAGGAAAACGGAATGGTTTCAAACAATGGGTTTGATGCGCTACACACCGTTCCATTCACTCCGGTCCCAAACGTAATGCTAGCCCGGTGTCCCCAATTAAGATCCACCGCGTACTATTTTAGTCTTAGTGAATCACTAACTACTGAGTCATCTGCTAGCATGGCTAATGTGGTTAATTCAAATCTCCATGGACAGCAACTATACCGATCGTCATCCCTACACGGACCAACACTGTACTTCTTTAGCCAGTCACTAACTGAGTCACAGGTTATCACATGTGGTTAATTCTTCATGGACCCCCATTGCACAGCGTTAGTGAAGAATTAACAGGCACACCAGCAGCTGTAGTTGCCATTACGGTGGGTGGTTTCATCTGTGCAATTGGTGCACCGTGCACGAGACCTTACAGGATGAAACGGTATGGTGTTGCAGACAAAGCTATCGTGGGTGAACATTGAGCACACATCTTAGAAGTATTCTGGGATGTGATATTTTGTAGTACACCACTGGGAGCTTATGTGAGTGAAGAGTATGAAAAAAACCTTTTCAATGCTTAATTTAGCTTCCAAAGACCAAAACCCCACCACCAATGACAAAAGACAAATTGTGGATTTGTTTCAGTTCCTGCAAGCATAAATAAAATGTCAACCTTTAAACCCAACCTCATAAACATTCTCCCCTCTCCCCTCTCCCACTCCTCTTCTCATTTCTCTCCCTCTTTCTCTCTCCCTCTGTCTCTCTCTCTCTCACACCATCTCCCTTCTTCCCGACTCTGTCTTTCTCCTCACTTCCTGTGAACCTGAGCCCCCTCAGTCAGGCATTCAGTTTGTCTGCCCATCTGTCTACCTGATGTATGTTGGTTCTTCTAAAAGACAGATTCAGCCGCCGGTCCCAGGCTGTCCTATTACATCACTGTCTCCACCATCGGCTACAGAAGACAACTGACATTGTTATTGTAGACTGAGGTACAGCCACAATCATACACACAACCAACCCAACGGTTTCAAAAGAAAATGTCACTTTTGTAAATATTTAGTTTCTCTTCAGCCATGACAAACTATGACTATCTTCTTTTCAGATAGCAGTGGTTTATGTTTGCAGAGAGGTTGAGAGAAAACTGAACCAATTATTACAGTTTCTCTTGAAATAGCAACCACTTGGTAAGGAAACATCTAACATCAAACTGAATAAACAATTCAAAATATTATTTAATGAAGGCTGCCCTTGTAATGGGTCTGGGAATAATGGAGTAAATTCATGACTACAGCCCATCATTATAAACCAACGTAATGCATACAGCCATCTCTAACATCTATACAGTAAAACAAACAATGTTCCCAGAGGCACAGCCACAGCTGACCCTAAACACCCCACTGACTCTCACTGCCCTATACCTGTCAAATATGCCTAAGGCCGTGTACATTCTGTATACACTGAGCTACCTTCTGTACTCTGTAGAGGTTTGTGCTGAGATGCATCATATCAAATCAACACACAGTCAATCTGATCTAATGATCAGATCTAACCAAGACCTTATTTGGTTGCATCTGCACTGATCAACCTACAGTGGATGTAGTTTGTGTGTGTCCATTGCATATGGTGCATTAATAGCCTGGGAGCTTCATTGCATTGTGACTCTCCTGCTAGGCACTTCCTCTCTTGGTGTAACTCTGTGGTTCCCAAACCTCACCTGGGGACCTCCAGCGTCCAGCCGTCTCTCAGTTTAGTTGTAGCCCTGAACTAGCTCACCTGAATGAAGCAGTCAATGGCCTGCTAATGAGTTAACTATTTGATTTCCAGTGTGTTTGCTCTGGGATCCCAATAATAGAAGGAGCGTCTGTGGGTCCATGGGTTCAAATCCCCCTAGTCAAACTGAGGGTCAGGCAGATCAGTTCTTAAAAGGGGGTTGGGAAAAATGTGTCTTTTTGGTAGATCTGTTGTTTCACCTGTGCCTTCGTGTGTCTATCCGAGCAGCTGGCAAGAAGCTCAGTTAACAGAGTGGAAGTGTGGAAGTGGAAGAGAGGAAGAGAGGAAGTGGAAGAGAGGAAGTGGAAGAGAGGAAGTGGAAGAGAGGAAGTGGAAGAGAGGAAGTG
>JACXGM010038810.1:0-11002 GCA_016801145.1 Umbra pygmaea
TAGGTGTTGAGCCTCGTGTTAAATAACCTTTATCGAGTGGAATAAACTTATCTTTACTATGAATATGGGGTGCATTATATGCCGAATGACAATAACCTATAGCCCTAGAATGTCATTGTGAGGTTATTATAATGCGTTTTCATTTTGGGAAGATAGTGAAGGCCTAGGTGTAAAATGCACGGCCCGCCACTGCTCACCACGCTAGGGCTAAGCTTCACACTGACGGACAGGTTTGCTGTGTTGCTGAAACAAAGACGGTACATTATTATATACCTGTTCCTACTACTGATTTTACCTGAAGAGTTCATAGCTCTGCATTTTAAGCTGGGCTCATGAATAATACATGCACCTATTCTGTTCAACAGGGTTGAATTCAGATTTTCTTCTGTTTGAAAACAGATTTTATTTTACTTCGGACCACATTGCAAACTGTAAATAACCATATAGACTCTATTCGTTTTCTCTCTATTTATTTAAATTTAAACAATATCCTATAAGAAACAATGCATTTCCTCTGACCGTGCCAAACCAGCTAATTTCTTATAAACAAGGAACTCTCTTTCCATACCAACACCAGTACTGGATTGAAGGGAGAGTGAATTGAGTGGTTACCTGGATGATGGTTAACTATAGTGGTGGTGGAAAATGTTGCTAAACAAACTACCGCTACAAGGCATGTCCCCAGACTATGTCAATATCACTACACAATATTCCAGCTGCCATAGCATGGTTTGCCTATGGCCTACCTACCTTAATTGCCCTCCTTAAAAAATATTTTTGGGGAGAGAAGGTAAAAGCTGTGTATCATTATTAGCTTTTTAATTGTGTCCCAGCTATAAAACTGTCCAGACAGTATTTAAATTGGGTTTTTGGTAACTCGCATGTTAGTACAGATTTCCTCTGTTTCTCTGAGACATGACTTACCCCTGCGATCAAAACTGCATCCATACAACCGACAGGATTCACAACATGGTGTGCTGAAAGACTCAAATTTATTTCTGGTAAGTGCAGAGGGGGAGGCATATATTAATAGTTGATAACCCATTGTGAAATGCTAACTAGATAATTGTAGTGATAATAACTGCTAACCAAATGCAGGCAATTTGGCTCTACTGCTTTTCCTGCAGTATCTTCAAAGTGAATTCACTGGGTGACCGCTTTAGCTCTATATATCCCCCCGATACAAATAGCATTTTGGCTCTTAAGCAATTACATGATCTCATTTTTATAGATTGAATAATCTACCTGGAAGCAGTGATTGTCATGGTGGGATATTTTAACAAATGTATGCTGAGACTCCCAGCACACCTGCGACAAAAATACATTAGATCACGGCTACAAACCTTATCTCATTTCATATAGGGCAATCCAGTGCCCACTCTTTTGGAGGTCAGACCACAATGCTAATCTACTGATGCTGTCATAGAAAAAATGGTCAAAGAGCGAGGGTTTGACCACTAAGATGGTGCTGAGATGGAACAGACAATTTGAGGACATGCTTCAGGACTGTTTGATCACGTGGACTGAGGTGCATTCAAGACCACCACAGAAGGAGATGTGAGTGCACATGCTGACTTGGTTACAGGCTTTATTAAGAAGTGCACAGTGGACGTAGTTCAGTCAGTCACAATTTTATTCTACTCTAATCAAAATCCTTCGATAGATAGCAGTATTGATGAGCTGATTAAGAACAGCAATGCTGCCTTCAACATTTCTATGAAACTGGCTATATGAGCAGTATGAAACCTCACAAATAAATATTGCACAGTGGACTTAAAGCGGCAAATCGGAAATATAGGGAGAATGTACTTCAGTGGGTCGGAGGAATGAAGGATGTGGCAGGGGTTCAACACAATTGCAGACTACAAAAACACAACAAGCCACTTGGTGGATGCCAGTGTCTTTCTACCAGATGAACTAATCTTTTCTGCTGGGCCAGATGGCGTCTACAGCTGGGTCCTGAGCTTGTGTGCTGACCTATTAGCGAAGGTATTTGCCGACATCTTCAACACCTCCCTCCACCAGGCCATCATTCCACTCTGCTCAAAGAAATTCACATCATCCCCATTCCCAAGAAAAGGGATGTGACAGAGCTGAATAACTACCGTCAAGCAGCACTCATCTCTGTCACTATGAAGTGCTTCGAGAGGCTAGTCAAAGACCCCATTGTCTGCGCCCCTCCCGACACACTGGAACCACATCAATTTTGCCTACTGCCCTGACAGATAATAATAATACATTTTATTTGTAATGCACTTTGCATTAACAAAATCTAAAAGTGCTACAGATTTAGATCCACGGATGATGCCATTGCCACCATGATGCATATTGTTCTCACCCACCTTGACAAAAGGAATACATTTCCGAGGATGCTGTTCAATGACTTCAGCTCGGCCTTCAACACCACTCTCTACTCCTCAAAAAGCGGGCGTAGGCATATAACCCTCCATCTGCAAATGGATCCTAGATTTCCTGTCTAGATGCCCCAAGTTGGTGAAGGTGGACAACAACACCTCAACTACAAGGAACCTCAACACTTGGGCCCCAGAGGGCTGCGTAATCCGTCCCTTTCTGTACTCCCTTAACAACCACAACTGCTCCAACAGGACCATCAAGTTCGCTGACAACACTACAGTTGTAGGTCTGATCACCAACGATGACGAATCAGCCTACAGAGAGGAGGATAATGCACTGGTAGCATGGTGCCAGGTAAACAACCTCACCCTCAAAGTCAAGAAAAACAAAGAGCTGATTGTAGACTACAGAGTGAGGTCTGAACAAATCCAGATCCTCATCAAAGGCAACGTCATTGAGAGGGTAACATACTTCAAGTCCCTGAGAGTCCACATCTCTGAGAAGCTTTTTCTACAGGGGCACCATCGGGAGTATGTTGATAGGATGCATCCCTGCCTGGTATGGGAACTTAAAGATGGCTGAACCTATGGCTGCAGAGGGTCTGTTGCTCAGCTGAATGTATCATCAGATCCCCTCTGCCCTCCCTGGAAAACATCTACAACACCATGTGCCGCAGGAAGGTAAAAATGATCATCGCTGATGTTAGCCACAATGTTAGCCAGGAGAGCCACGGCCTGTTTCAGCAACTCAAGTCTACCAGACACCACCAGTTCAGAAGCATCAAGAACAACCAGCCTGCGTAGCAGCTTCTTCCCTCAGGCCATCAGGCTGTTAAATTGCATGAACTACTAACATGGTTTAATGGTTTCAACATCATGGACATTACACATTTTGTACACATCATTGACAATTCCACTTTCCTGGTCAATTACGCTATTTCCATGCTACCTCTTTCTGCTTCTACCTCTAGTCTCTATGAACTGTTACATATCTACCTATCCATATCTATCTATCTGTGTGAATAAAATAGTATTTGAATTTGAAATAATTGTATTGTCTAAGTTATACCGTGTTTCTGGTGACTCAAGCAAGAGCAGTCCAGTGGATCCTCTTCAGTTTGAAAACACATCTACATATGATAAAATCTTACCTCTTAGGACTCCATGGTTACTCGTTGGAAAATGTATACACATTCATCTTCAAATATTTCTATTTCACCGGCTTTCTCTGTAAGCAGTGTTGCACTGCATTTATTGGAATGGATTTGGTAATACACAAAGCAACTCAAACAACACTTAAAAAAGCACCAATGAATTGCATAAAAAGTTATAAATCATTTATTTGGCATTTCTCTAGCAGCAGCTCTGACATGAGAACTGAGTTTTTAATCACCGTCCCCTTTTAATTGTTTCCATTTAACTACACACACCTCAACACTTCTCCTCCTGAATGTTATTATACAACATATATTTTTTTTCCCCAATCATTTAACATTTAACATTGTCCATGTTCTTTCTGGAACACCTCCATAGACGCATAAGCACACAGGTCCTATTCAATTGAACCCATTAACAGCTGGCTGGGACACATGGCACCCCTCTGCTACTGGGAGAAACTGGGTACTTAGTGATTTATTACTGGTCATGGAAAGCACCAGGGATTGGAGTACAGGCCACAGGACTAAACACCATAATGCCACAGACATTAGCCATGTGCCATAGAGGCTCTCTCGTCTCAGCATGTACCCCTTTGTGTGACCCCATACTCACACAGTCGCTAGGCCATGCAACACACACACATCTGAAATCAAACGTGAGACTCAGCTACAGTATGCTCAATTGTGTTGAAAGGTTCTTAGTTATAATAATTCACTACATTCAAGTTAGAACCAATTCATGTTCTTCAGAGCAATGCCATCGGGGATCTATTAGCGATATATAAAAAACCTGAGCGCAAATTGGCATACTATAGATTTGGGTTAGATAAGTCAGATTATCTAACCTGTCACGTCACTCTCCAACCGCTCCTTGTGTTCAGATCGGACGCCTGTGCGTTCAAGCATGGAAGTATTGTCGGTGAACGTAATCATCCCGTGCATGATCCGACTAAAGGCTTCCGTGTTGAATTCGCAGTGCGAAAAGGATCGGCGGCTAGGGCAACATGTGATTGGATGAACCATGTGCACCCCCTTCGCCATCCCACAGTTCTGTCCAATGGAGTTGCAGAGCTGCCGAGAAGGCAGGATTAGAGGGAATTGGGAGGAGAGAATAACAGGGAAAAATAAAAAATATATATCTAATGGTATTCCCTGAAAACCTTAATGTCAAATTCAATCAAGCAATAACGTTTATTTTTACATAACCAAACACAAAGTGCCTACACAGACACCCAGGAAAAGAGTAAGCACCAACAAGAAACTGAAAAAAACTGTCTCCCAGAAGCCATCTAGTAGGGTTGCAAACTAGGCAGAAACCTAGCGACGAGTAGGACTGAAGGGTGGCCAGTCCTCTTTTGGATGAACTGGTGGAGATCATTACAGTGCATGACTTGTTCTTTAATGTATGTACACATTGAAATGATCAGTGAATACAGTTGGGCTGTGGCCAGCGTCTTCAGGACAAATCTGTCAAAAGTACAAATGGGTGGACTTGGGCAGGGATGATCACATGGACTTGGGCAGGGATGATCACATTGACTTGGGCAGGGATGATCACATGGACTTGGGCAGGGATGATCACATTGACTTGGGCAGGGATGATTACATGGACTTGGGCAGGGATGATCACATGGACTTGGGGAGGGATGATCACATGGACTTGGGGAGGGATGATCACATGGACTTGGGCAGGGATGATCACATGGACTTGGGCAGGGATGATCACATGGACTTGGGCAGGGATGATCACATGGACTTGGGCGGGAAGATCACATGGACTTGGGCGGGAAGATCACATGGACTTGGGCAGGGATGATCACATGGACTTGGGAAGGGATGATCACATGGACTTGGGAAGGGATGACACTAGACCAGCAAAACAACCAGGTGGACTTGAAAGTTGGACAGAAATAATTAGTCAGGCCAGTTAGTCCCAAGGTGAATTTCATGGGCTAAGATCCTCCTAAAATGCAATAGGAGTGAGCTCTCCTTAGATCCAAAAGAGTAGCTCAGCATATTAATCAGACTAATTATATTCCCTAACAAATAAACTAATGCTACCTATGAAAGAAAAACATCAAACAGTATGTTATTTAACAGTTTTTGGTGGCTGAATTTCTTTATTTCACAGGGGGGAAAACACTTCATTATGAGGCTCACAATCAAAGGTTACTCCTTTCTTTAAACCCTTTCTCCTCAAGGAACACCACTCCATCCTCTATCGTCCAATAGTGACATTTCCAAAGAAGGGAAATAATATGAGTGTCCACATTGTGCATGGCATATTTAGCAAATATTCATATGCAAAATCAGTTGTTCCGGATATTTGCACAAATCATTTGCACAGTTATGCTGCAGTTTTACCTTTTCTACAGTTATTGCCCTGCCACTTTGCATACCAATTTATCTACCTCTTTAATTTAGACATAATTTACACGAAATATACTTACACTTCCTATCATATACTATGAGTATCCGCATTCTGTATACTTTTGTAATTCCAACAATTTTCCAATCATGCACCCAAACACCACCAACGTACCTATTTCCCACTCCTAGCAATCACCGACAGCCCCCCACACTCTCTTTCAGTTGTGCCTAGTATGTCAGTGCCAATTTATCCCACCATAGCTCCAACAGTATCTCCCCTGCCTCCACCTGCAAACCCTCCATTGGCATGGTCCTAAATGCCCCTAAACACAACCAATGCAGACGCTTGAATCACATCCAAACACTTTTTTATTTAACCTTTATTTAACCAGGTAAGTTGACTAAGCACAATTTCTTATTTACAGCAACGACCTGGAGCAATTAGGGTAAAGTGTCTTGCCCAAGGACACAAGGATATTTTGGCTCAGTCGGGAATCGAACTGGCAACCTTCTGACTACAAGTCTGACTCCCTACCCACTGAGCCATCTGCCCCCACTTTAGGACAGACTTAGCTGCAGAGCCATACACAAAAAACCTATAATCTAAGTGACCTAACCAACGGCCTACACATACATAACAAGGTGTGCCAATGTGCTCCCCAAACATGACCCACCACTGCCTGCATGAGATTCAAAGCCCTCCTACACCTCACACCTACAGTAAATACTACACATGAACACTCCAAGTCAACTTCTCATCAAACCACCTACTGTACCCAGGTACTTGAACTCAGACACCCGCAGCATTTCCTGCCCATACAGATGCAATGTCAAACCTGTGACCTTCCTAGAAAAAATCATAAAACATGACTTGGCCAACAGTGGTCTTTGACCTGCAACCCCAAGTCAAAGACCACTCTTCCCCCACTGTAACTCCCTCCTGCATCTTCCTCATCACCCAGTCCACATTCCTCCCCCTTTTCCACAATACACTATCCACATACAGTGCAACCCCCACCCCCTGGCCCAGTGCCCCAAAAATGTCATTGATCATCACCTCAAATAAGCCCGGGCTGATCACACTCCCCTGTGGCATCCCATTGACAACCCCAAACTCTGTGGACCGGTCTGCCCCCACTCTCATCTGGAACACCCTCCCAAACAAAAAGCATACAATCCAATTGTACAACCTACCACCTACACCCAAAGCACTCAATAATCTCAATAATCCCTCCCTCCACATCGTATCATATGTTTTGGTGTGTCAACGTTTTAGTTATCTGTGTGCTTACTGTGACTAATGCATCTGCAGTTTGCCCTCCTCTCCTGAACCCACTCTGTGCTGCACTCACCAAACCCCTCTGCTCCAAAAAATACACTGCCCTACTTACCACCACCATGTCCATGAATTTCCCCAAATTAAATGTTAAAGCTATAGGCCTATAACTAGCCGCCTTTGCAGGGTCCTTACCTGGCTTCAAAAAGGGCAACACCACTGCTCTTTTCCACCCAGTAGGCACAATCCCAGTCCTCCACACTTTATTACAAAATTCCAATTCCTCCGCACACTACCCAATGCTTTCTCAATCATTCCATAAGAAATTCTATCTTCCCTCGGAGGCTGTCATTCTACACCCGTGCAAGGCTTTCACCAATTCATACCTAGAAAACATCCATTTCCTCACCAGTCTCACCCCTCCTCAAATTGACATCACCATGTTAGAAGTAGATGGTAGTTTAAACAGGAGGGGAGTGACAACAGTATACAATTCTGATTGGATACTAATCGGTTATGGAGGACCAAGTCTGCCAAAATAATAAATAAATTAATAAATATATGCTTCAATAAAAATATGTATACATAAAAATATACATAAAAAATAGAAAATTATACATTCATTAATCAATATTATTTCCCTATGTATTTATTTCCTTGATCATTTATTTATTTATTTATTTTTATATTAATTTATTTCCATATTCTTTTAATTCTGTATTTATTTATTTCCGTATATATTTATTTCTGTATGTCACAGTTTACCATGGGTGTGTGTAGAGAGGGAGATCAAACAGAACGGCAGATGGTTGAGGTTGGATCAAACGTTGATTTATTGAAGAGTCCAGGACTATATGATGCAGGGTACATGTATCAACGGACATACTACATATAAATACAGCAAGCCTACGTGCTCTTTTAGCGGCACGAATGCTAATGGCTAAACAGGGAATAGATATACGATAGTACGCAAACACATTACTGCAATGACTCACTTCTCATAACATAGTAATTCCTGGAACTGTTATTAACAAATGCCATGTATCTGTAGCTGAAATAGCACTCACAGACTTGACATTACCTTCATCGATACACCTGATGACGCTCAGGAAAGCGCGCATGGAAATAAGGAAATGTGAATTGCTTACAATGTCCCACATCTCTCCCTCAGTCTGTTCCGCTAATATAGCCTATAGCTAACTAGCTAAGGGGCCACCGCTGATACTATTTACTAATCTGACTACGGAAGAACAGTCAAACCCTAGCCTGCCCCTAGTCTTGCGTGAACAGACTGGGAGAGAGATGTGAGAGTTTAAGGAACATACACATACTAACGAGAAACACAACCACCATGCATAGGCACTGAAGGAACACAAATATACTTAAAATAATTAAACATATGCATAGAGTCCATGTCTCAGTTCATGTACGCCAGCCCACCCTGGGCCGGACGTTGCACTGTATTTCCACATCCCTAAGCTAATAAGGGGGCGGGACTTAATCGTTCAGCCATAGCAAGCAAGCCAAGAGCGGGAGAAACTGATTGCGAACGTAAAAAATGCAGCAGGGGAGAAACCAAGGGTACTACACAGGGTTGGTTTTTATGATGAAGGAGAGAAACTGGAACGGTTTATGATCCTATTAATGCTAGAATCAATCTTCAAAAACAAAATATAGTATCTATATTTTTGGATCGATCTGCCCACCCCTATTGGGTGTGTTTGTAGTGGACAGGTTTGCCAGACAAAATGAACGAGTCGAAATAGCCCAAATATTTTATCCGTAGTAGTGACTGTCCACGTCTGTTGCTCTGGATGTGATTTTGCATGTGAAAAAATGAGTCAGTTTGGCGTGGTATTTCTGGAAAGGGTGATATGCACTATTCTATTGTGTAGTATGTATTCACATTGAAGTTCAGACGTATTTTAGACGTTGTTAAGCAAAAAAACAATACGCTGACGATGCCACTGATTGACAATGTATGAAAAGGGCGTCCGAATGCTCCGGCATTAACGGAATCTTATATCGAAAACATTATGGCAATGATCATAATTCTACCAAATTCCCACACTGCAGGGTCATCCTCTGTGTCATTAGATGCTGATTACTGCAATAAACTTTCCGCCAGATCCTCCATGCGAAAAAGTAAATAATCAAAGCTAGCATTTTTCACCTAGGATAGCCAAGACTCAAATCTCTGGCAAGAGACTGTACGAAATCTAATAACGTTGTAATCTAGGCATGTAAAGTCGATCTACACACTCTGATACCGATCAACCAATGGGAAAAAGGTGACACTTTGACATACTTTGATTGACAGCCTCCTCATTAGCTTAAGGATGTGGAAATAAATACATACGGAAATAAATAAATACAGAAATTAAATTATATGGAAATAAATTTATATAATAATAAATACAGAACAAAATGATAATGGAAATAAATAAATAGGGAAATAATATTGATTAATAATGTATAATTTTATATTTTTGTGTATATTTGTATGTATAAATATTTTTATTGATGCATCTATTTATTTATTTCTTATTTTGGCAGACTTGGTCCTCCATAATCGGTCACTTGAGGACAAATTATCTCCTGTATGACGTAGTCAACAATTCCTTCTGTGGTGCCGTGGTAAAGCAAAGATCTTTGAACTGCAGGGTTCTTGGTTCAAGTGTTCTTAAAGTGTTTCATTTATATTTACATGGATTTAAAAACAATTTCAATGATACGATTTTGGTAGTATTATAATAAGTCATATATAATTGTGTAAGTTTAACAATAATGTTAACATACTTAATATCTTTCAATAGATGTTTTAGAAATTTGTAGAATTTGAAGGTGGCACAGTGTTTCCCAGACCTCTCCTGGGGACCTCCAGCCATCTAACAATATTGTTTTTACCCTGAACCTTCTTACCTCAATCAAGCTACCAAGGCTTCATAATTAGTAGATAAATTGATTCAGGTGTGCTAGCTCTGGGTTTCATCTACCACCAAGGCTTCATAATTAGTAGATAAGTTGATTCAGGTGTGCAAGCTCTGGGTTTCATCTACCACCGCCCTAAACAATTAATTTATCTTTACAGTTTTCAGCCACTCTGGTCCCCAGTGTTAATTGAACCGTCAACCTTGGCAGTAAATCATCACGGTCCTACCAAGGGAGCTACAATGAGTCTTTGATCACACTTTGAACTGAAGGATGCACCAATATTACTTTTCAAAGAACTGTTCCTGTCACTGTAAGAACCCTGCATAAAAATTAAGAAAAATAAAATAAAAACAATATATTAAAAGTGTTCTCCCTGGAACCATAAGAAGCAAGTAGCCAATTAACATATTTGGGGGAATTGAAAGAGCCAACCAGTGGTTGTCTAATTAATCAATCAATCAAGAGATACCGTCTACCTGGCAGTCTAAATGTGTAATGTAAAATCACCTAACTACTCAAGGGAAATATACACTTTCTGCAATATTTGCAAATGAAGATGCAAATGTAAATATTTGTTTCCTTGTTGCATGTGGTATTGAATCCAGGCCACTGGAATAAAAGACCAGTGTACTAACCACTATAGACCATTGTACTAACCACTATAGACCAGTATACTAACCACTATAGACCAGTTTACTAAACACTATAGACCAGTATACTAACCACTATAGACCAGTATACTAACCACCATAGACCAGTGTACTAACCACTATAGACCAGTGTCCTAACCACTATAGACCAGTATACTAACCACTATAGACCAGTGTACTAACCACTATAGACCAGTGTACTAACCACTATAGACCAGTATACTAACCACTATAGACCAGTGTACTAACCACTATAGACCA
>JACXGM010038811.1:0-10484 GCA_016801145.1 Umbra pygmaea
GGCTATATTTAATGAGATGTGTCTGACTATAGTAGGAGGAGTTTACAGCTATATTTAATGAGATGTGTCTGACTATAGTAGGAGGAGTTTATGGCTATATTTAATGAGATGTGTCTGACTATAGTAGGAGGAGTTTATGGCTATATTTAATGAGATGTGTCTGACTATAGTAGGAGGAGTTTATGGCTATATTTAATGAGATGTGTCTGACTATAGTAGGAGGAGTTTACGGCTATATTTAATGAGATGTGTCTGACTATAGTAGGAGGAGTTTATGGCTATATTTAATGAGATGTGTCTGACTATAGTGGGAGGAGTTTATGACTATATTTAATGAGATGTGTCTGACTATAGTAGGAGTTTATGACTATATTTAATGAGATGTGTCTGGACACACTTTTTGCCAGATGTGCTTATTATCACATTGTGTATATATTTATAGTATCTGTATGCATCTCATATGCTGTTTTATGGAACTCATGTGTCACTAGAGATGTGCAGTTTGTGAACGATTTGTTCATTTTGAATGACTGTTTCTACTTCGAGAGTCGCAACTCATTATTTTAGTGACTTGTTCAATTGTCAATTGTATGGTAGGAAATAAATCTCTCCAACAGATCAAGCTTTAGCAGCATAAAGACATGTTTAATTTGATAATTGGATGTAGGTTGTTATAATGAATGCTATTCGATTATTATTTATCTTCATGATGAACACAGGTTTCGGTAATCAAAACCTTCACTGGGTTTTTATCTTGCATGCATTCGTTACATCTAAGAGTTGCTCAACCCATCCTCATGGTCACGTGTGCACCTGTATAGTGTTATTTCTTATTTAGTAAATTAAAAACCTCATAGCACTCCAAATAACTCATGAAAATGGCCCGTGGTGGTCACCGTTTCAAATGAGATACTGTTCTCAACGTGCTTACCTGGTTAAAGGTTAAATTAAATAAAAATAATACTCGAGTAGCATTCATTATAACAACCTGCATCCAATTATCCGATTAAACATGTCTTTATGCTGCCAAACTCTATTTGCGTTTGCTAACAGCAAAACACGTAGCTCCTGTAAAGTCGTTCTCATTTGTGATTGGAGCAGACCAGCTGTCGGCAAAGTGTAGCCAGCCTGTTCAGCACCACAAAACAGCGGACAGCGGCACGACGCTAAAATACACCTAGTAAGCCAACATTATGACCGTACACTAGGTCGGTTATACAAAATAAAGGCATGGTTTCTCAGGTAATAACAATAGCTAGCTAATGTAAACAGACAGGAATAAGATCTAGCTATTTATCTACAGTATCTGTCTATAGTGTAATGTAGGTAACATCGACGTGAATGTTTCTAAACGGACGTTGTGTTGATGTCCTAAACTTGTGCTACATTTCGTATCAATATAACTAAGATTATGATCAATGTTTTACTGATTAGGTTTTACAGAAGTCTTAGATATAGATAGGTTATTCTACTGAAGGTGTTTACAGAGTGAAAATGTATCTAGCCCCGCTAATTTGAATGACATGGAGATGTCAACGACCTCTTCGAAAGCAAACCGATATCGGAGCTCCAAAATCAACCCCACAAACACACAGGACATACCCTTCACTGGTCCACAGCAGCAGCGGCACCTGTTCGTCGCAATTGCCGGAGGAAAGTATGCACACCATGGCCAGAATCACCGCCACTCTGACTTGAGCAAACATCATCCACATCCTCCGCTTCTCCGCCATCTTTCAGAACCCTGCTGCGACGTGACGTGAACAGAACGTCATGTGACCAGGTGCAGCGACTTCCATCGCAGGGACGTTTGATCATATTTCAGCCAGTTACTAGGGATTAGTGGTGGCTGTAGTTAGCGAGTTGGACTCGGGATCTCCCGTACATAAAGAGTTATAAACTCATATTTGTAACATGCTTTTATTCTCTAAACGTCTGCTATAAGTGCCCTTTTATTTTAGTCATTCTACGAAACGCGTGCCATTTGGGTCCACAACGTTGGAAGAGATGAACAGGTCACAAAAATGTCCCAAAATGTGTTTACAACACTTAAAGTTATTCATTTAAGTGTTCTTGTTAACGTGATATATGAATAAAATACTATTCTTAAAGAATAACATACTATTTTTAATAACTTTTCAGTAGTAGCCTACATTTCACGTCCGTGTTGATCAACGTGACATTTGCATCTAAAATATCACCAAATAAGTTGTGTATTTTTTTAAAACATTTATTATTTTCAGGATTATATGTGTGTCTCTTTTAACATTAGATGTATTTTCTTAAATATGAACCTTATTTTTATTTAAATATTTTGTTATTTGTGTGGGTCTGTCAGTTTGACTTACTGTCACACTAACTTGTTTTATCTATAAATAATGTACTGTTGCTTTACATGACATCACAAAGTGGAAGGGACATAATTGGAGCCATGTAGTCGCCAAGAGCAGGCAAGTACTGAAATTCCTTTACATTCTTTATTTGTTGTTTTTTCATGTTAGGGAGGTTCCGTAAAGCTTAAACCAACCACCCTGTCACACAATTTTTATTTTTACATTATTAATGCAAGAATATATATATATTTCAGATAGATTGCATGTATGCTAGGTGAAGAACTTGACCACATGGGAGATTTGTGGCTTTTTGGGCTGAAATTTACCACCCCGTCACATACCACCCTGTCACATGTTTTATTGTGATGGGGTGGTAAGGGATGTGACGGGGTGGTAAGGGATGTGACGGGGTGGTAAGGGATGTGACGGGGTGGTAAGGGATGTGACAGGGTGGTAAGGGGTGTGACGGGGTGGTAAGGGATGTGACGGGGTGGTAAGGGATGTGACGGGGTGGTAAGGGATGTTTTGATTCCCATTTGAATGTAAGGATGTGTGCAATCAAGGATTATAGGCTAATTATGTTTTTTTTCTGTTAACTTAACCCTGTTTTGTTCATTCACTCACCATGTAACTCACTCCCTATCTCACTCACCATGTAACTCACTCCCTATCTCACTCACCATGTAACTCACTCCCTATCTCACTCACCATGTAACTCACTCCCTATCTCACTCACCATGTAACTCACTCCGTCTCTCACTCACCATTTCTTTCACTCACCATGTAACTCACTCCCTATCTCACTCACCATGTCTTTCACTCACCATGTTACTCACTCCCTATCTCTCTCACCATCTCTTTCACTCACCATGTAACTCACTCCGTCTCTCACTCACCATCTCTTTCACTCACCATGTAACTCACTCCCTATCTCACTCACCATCTCTTTCACTCACCATGTTACTCACTCCCTATCTCACTCACCATCTCTTTCACTCACCATGTAACTCACTCCCTATCTCACTCACCATCTCTTTCACTCACCATGTAACTCACTCCCTATCTCACTCACCATCTCTTTCACTCACCATGTAACTCACTCCCTATCTCACTCACCATCTCTTTCACTCACCATGTTACTCACTCCCTATCTCACTCACCATCTCTTTCACTCACCATGTTACTCACTCCCTATCTCACTCACCATCTCGTTTACTCAATCATTTTCTCTTTCACTCACTCTGTCACTCAATCAATCACTCTACCTCGCTCACTCGCTCACTCGCTCACTCACAAAATTAAAATGATCTGTCAACTATTACCTTAGCACACAAAAGACAACATTAACTGTAAAAAAACAACAATAAAAAGCCAATTTTACAGAAAGTAGTTAGCTGGAAGATGTCAGTGCTTCACCACATTTTACTTTTAACAAGACAGCTTAAAAGGTGCCAACAGAAGCAATCGCTTGGGAAAGTGAAGATCTCATTGGGAAGTGGTGTGTGCTTAAATATGACAATGACGTTTATCCTGGGATCATCATGGATACAGATGAAACACATGCCCTTATAAAGTGTATGCACCGTGTTGGTGCCAATAGGTTCTTCTGGCCTTCAAGGGATGACTTCCTGTGGTATCTCTTCGATGATATGCTCGAAATCATTCAAGCACCAAAGCCTGTGACATCCCACCGCATGGAAATCCAGAGGGATGTGTGGATGCGACTCTTTCTGTCACTGATATTAATGCTCTTGTTTTATGTTTCATAGCATGACTTACAGTGGGGAGAACAAGTATTTCATACACTGCCAATTTTGCAGGTTTTCCTACTTACAAACATGTAGAGGTCTGTCATTTTTATCATAGGTTCACTTCAACTGTGAGAGACGGAATCTAAAACAAAAATCCAGAATACCACAATATCATCATTTATATATTTAATTAGCATTTTATTGCATGACTTAAGTATATGATCACCTACTAACAAGTAATAATTCCAGCTCTCACAGACCTGTTCGTTTTTCTTTAAGAAGCCCTCATGTTCTCTTCATTACCTGTATTAACTGCACCTGTTTAAAACCATTACCTGTATAAACGACACCTCTTGGGGCATCAATGATCATGAGGAAGGTGAGGGATCAGCCCAGAACTACATGTCAGGACCTGGTCCTGAAGGGAACGGTGAACACAGGCTAAATGAAAACCATTAGTAACACACTGGGCCGTCATGGATTTAAATCCTGCATTTTACGCAAGGTGCTCAAGGCAGCGCATGTCCAGGCCTGTCTTAAGTTTGCCAATGACCATTTGGATGTTTCAGAGGAGGAATGGGAGAAAGTCATGTGGTCTGATGAGACAAAAGTAGAGCTTTATGGTCTAAACTCCATTCGCCGGGTTTGGAGGAAGAAGGACGAGTACAACCCCAAGAACACCATCCCAACCGTGAAGCATGGAGGTATAAACATCATTCTTTTGGGATTCTTTTCTATGAAGGGGACAGGACGACTGATGGATAGGGCCATGTATCGCGAGATTTTGGCCACTAACCTCCTTCCCTCAGTAAGAGCATTGAAGATGGGTCGTGGCTGGGTCTTTCCAGCCTGACAACGACCCGAAACACACTGCCAGGGCAACTAAGGAGTGGCTTCGTAGAAGGCATCTCAAGGTCCTGGAGTGGCCTAGCCAGTCTCCAGACCTGGGAACTCATGTATAAACCTTGCGTACGCACGAAAAGCTTGCGTACGCTGGTTTCCACGCACACGGGGTGATGTATAAAATTTACTTGACGTGAGAATATGCGGGCCATCACGGAAACTTTTGAGCAGACGTGAGAATGTGCGGGCCGTACGCAAAGTCTTGTCTTGCTCTGTAACGTGACAAATTCTAACTGAAAAGTGACATAACTCACTAAACATAAATAAAGTTTCCACTGCAGTTACTGTCATATGTCTATGACGTTGAATATTCTAAAAACATAATAATTACATCCACCAATAAATATCCACAAGATTGGCATCGAAAAATGCAATTGTCTCTGTGAGCCTGACTCTGTCTCATCCATAACGCACAGGAGGCATGACGCACCGATCCACCTCCCAAGGATGAAACGCAGTAACAAGTTGGCAAAATCACTCACGTGTGAAGCTCAATTGATCGCGTGGATTATGTGTAAATTAGTGATTAAGGTCTGGAAAATTAGGTGTAGCCTATAAAAGATGATGTTATACTTGATGCGCAATGGCTGCTTCAGCCAGGGCTCGAAATACAAGGCGTCCCACTTTATATAGTATAAAAATATGACTGGGACGGGTTATAACCGACTTTGGGACATTTACGGGACGATGGTCAGTAAAACATAACTTGCATACAACATTCGTTACTAACGTAGCCTATATGTTTAAAAACAAGATGAAGCAGTTCATAATGAATGATGAAAAGATGAAACATAAAAAATAACATATATTTTCACTTCTCCACATCTAAAGAACACCAATATGAGATTGATATTCTCCCAACGAGCCGCATGATCAAATTCTCACCTGACGCGAACAGTTCTTGTAGTATGTTAGAGATTAATATTTAGCATAATGGTAAAACATATAAAAAGGGAAGATCTAAAGTTGCCAAATATGATTGTGACTTGGGCTGTTTTGAAAATGGAACACAAAAGAAATGTAGGTTTAATGCAGGTTTGAATGGCATGTCAGGACGTTTAAAAATAATTTGCAATGATCAGATATTGACTATAGGGTAAATTCAAGGTGATATAGGCTATGTAAATATATCATTTTAGAAAACAATTCCAATTTTGTTCAAATAGGCATATTATTATTAGAATGCAAATTATACCGGGCCGGAAAGCAGGCGAGATGCTATAGCATTTCAATTGTCTGTAGACTGGCTAACAGTAGCTCTAGAGAAAATGGTAGTATGATCTTCTTGGCCTGGGATTAATACATATTATTAAAATGTGCAAAATTAATTTATCTTGAGATTTTTGTATTTGTGGAAAAAAGTAAAGCCGCAAGGCCTGCATCTGCATATTCATTTCGGGGAGGAGGCAAGGCGGGATCAGAGTCAATCTCACGTTAATTGTGATTTATAAAGGAAAGGTGCGCAGGACTTGGCGTATGACCGGTTTTATACATGTGAATTTTTACGTGCGTACGTACTTTTCCAGTTTTGGCCGTACGCCATCTTTTGGTATGTAAGCTGCGCAATCTTTTATACACGAGGCCCCTGAACCCAATAGAAAATCTTTGGAGGGAACTGAACGTCCGTATTGCCCAGTGACAGCCCCGAAACCTGAAGGATCTGGAGAAGGTCTGTAGGGAGGAGTGGGCCAAAATCCCTGCTGCAGTGTGTGCAAAGAACTACAGAAAACATATGACCTCTGTTCATTGCAAACAAGGGTTTCTGTACCAAATATTGAGTTTTGCTTTTCTGATGTATCAAATACTTATGTCATGCAAGAAAATGCAAATGAATTATTTAAGAATCATACAATGTGATTTTCTGGATTTTTGTTTTGGATTTCATCTCTCACAGTTAAAGTGTACCTATGATAAAAACTACAGACCTCTACATGCTTTATAAGTAGGAAAACCTGCAAAATTGGCAGTGTATCAAATAAATGTTTTCCCCACTGTATGTTTTCCATTAAATCTCCAAGTTAAATGTTTCTTTCCCCCAGTTTTATAAAGTAAAACAAGCAAATCATACAGATGAACACTTTGTCCATACCACCCCGTCACAGTGAACCACTCCGTCACATCCGTTACCACCCCGTCACAGGGTCATTTTGTTAAAGATTCATGTAAATGAAATAACATTTTACATACATTAATGTTGAATGGTGTTCTTGTTGTGTAAACTACTCAAATAAATGTAACTTTATTTGTATTTTTTCAGTATATTTGTTTTTTCAGTACAAACGAGGCCATTGTAATGTCTAATTCATATTTTAAGATAAAAATAATAAGAATAAAATAACTATATTACAGACTTTCTATTGATGTTTTCTAAAAAAGGGACAATTTACTATTAGGGAAAAAATAGATTTAAAAAATACATTTATTGTTTTACAATAAATTAGCAAGATTATTCTGCTAGCATACGTATTGTCGGTGATGGGGTGGTACAAGAAAGACGAGTAAAAAGGATAATACTATTAAGGATTTTGTGCCTTAATAAGGTGGGAAAATGTTTTTTTGAAGGATAAACATGTCTCTAAAGTTGTACGTTTAAAAAAATTTTTTTGCATTTAATAACATTTTGGAAAATTGCAAAGTGGAAATGGCACCTGTTTCATAGAATGACTCATTTTATTCACGTCATTACACTCTGTAGTGACTTCTTAGCGACTGAAACGTTAGTTTATCATGATCTTATAATTCATTGTTGTCGAAAATATTAAACACATTTGAAATGTATAAAACTCAGTCCTTTATTTGTAGAAATCCACATACGCATTAACAATTACAATAAGGCAGTCATGATAACTACAGAGCAGGTTGTCCCCAGACAGACATTTTAGTAATTTAGCAGACACTCTTATCCAGAGGGATTTACAGTTAGTACAGGGACATTCTCCCCAAAGTTAGGATGACGTGCCTTGCCCATGGACACAACATTTGGCACAACCGGGAATTGAACCGGCAACCTTCAGGATACTGGTCCGACTCCTTAACCACTGAGCAATCTGACCCTTGGACCACATCTAGTTTTAAACCTAAACTGGCACATGTTACAATTATTTACAGGCTTCATGATTGGTGGACTTTACACAAGGTTTCTGGTAGGGTAGGGACACTAAAATACATAACACAACAGTAGAGATGGCATCTTTACTTTGTGACAGGTAGAGAAAAAGACTTGGAGAGACAGAGAGATGAAAGTAAAGGAGATGGCAAAAAGAGAAATGAAAGAGATCAGAGATGAAGAGAGAAAGAGATGGTGTAGAAGATGTGATCCCAGAACAATGTGGTGTAGAAGATGTGATCCCAGAACAGTGTGGTGTAGAAGATGTGATCCCAGAACAGAGTGGTGTAGAAGATGTGATCCCAGAACAGAGTGGTGTAGAAGATGTGATCCCAGAACAATGTGGTGTAGAAGATGTGATCCCAGAACAGTGTGGTGTAGAACAGGGGTGTCAAACCGGATCCACAAAGGGCCTAGTGTCTGCAGGTTTTCGCTTTTACCTTGTACCTGAATGATTGAATGTCACTAATTAGTTAGGATCTCCCCTCACCTGGCACTCTTAATTGTTCTTAATTGGGCACTAATTGAAGGGAAAGAC
This sequence comes from Umbra pygmaea, assembly GCA_016801145.1. Lineage (NCBI taxonomy): Eukaryota > Metazoa > Chordata > Actinopteri > Esociformes > Umbridae > Umbra > Umbra pygmaea. Next base: position 8,632 of record JACXGM010038811.1, read on the forward strand.
CAAAAACCAGCATACACTAGGCCCTCCGTGGAACCGGTTTGACACCTGTGGTGTAGAAGATGTGATCCCAGAACAGAGTGGTGTAGAAGATGTGATCCCAGAACAGAGTGGTGTAGAAGATGTGATCCCAGAACAATGTGGTGTAGAAGATGTGATCCCAGAACAGAGTGGTGTAGAAGATGTGATCCCAGAACAATGTGGTGTAGAAGATGTGATCCCAGAACAGTGTGGTGTAGAAGATGTGATCCCAGAACAGAGTGGTGTAGAAGATGTGATCCCAGAACAGAGTGGTGTAGAAGATGTGATCCCAGAACAGAGTGGTGTAGAAGATGTGATCCCAGAACAATGTGGTGTAGAAGATGTGATCCCAGAACAGTGTGGTGTAGAAGATGTGATCCCAGAACAGAGTACCAGAGGGGCTTAGACTGCTTAACACAACACTGGCTCTTTGAACAGTAAACATCAGGCAAAGGACACCATGTTCCCAACATTCCCTGTTTGGAATGGCATGCAATGATCACCCTGGTAACCACTGGTCCTGTATACAGCAGGGTGGACATCCCAGCTACTCTGTGTGTGGTCTGTCTGTGGTATCTCTGTCTGCCTGTCTGTGTGTCTGTGGTCTGTCTGTGGTATATCTGTCTGCTTGTCTGTGGTATCTCTGTCTGCCTGTCTGTGGTATCTCTGTCTGCCTGTCTGTGGTATCTCTGTCTGCCTGTCTGTGGTATCTCTGTCTGCCTGTCTGTGGTATCTCTGTCTGCCTGTCTGTGTGGTCTGTCTGCCTGTCTGTGTGTGTGGTCTGTCTGTGGTACCTCTGTCTGCCTGTCTGTGTGGGGTCTGTCTGTGGTGTCTCTATCTGCCTGTCTGTGTGTGTGGTCTGTCTGTGGTGTCTCTGTCTGCCTGTTTGTGTGTGTGGTCTGTCTGTGGTGTCTCTGTCTGCCTGTTTGTGTGTGGTCTGTCTGTGGTGTCTCTGTCTGCCTGTTTGTGTGTGGTCTGTCTGTGGTGTCTCTGTCTGCCTGTTTGTGTGTGGTCTGTCTGTGGTGTCTCTGTCTGCCTGTCTGTGTGTGTGGTCTGTCTGTGGTGTCTCTGTCTGCCTGTCTGTGTGTGTGGTCTGTCTGTGGTATCTCTGTCTGTCTTTCTTTGTTTCCACTCTCATTGAGTTAGTATCCTGAGGTTAGACCAGAGGCCAGGTGTAGAGGCTGAGTCAGAGGCCAGGTGTAGAGGCTGAGTCAGAGGCCAGGTGTAGAGGCTGAGTCAGAGGCCAGGTGTAGAGGCTGAGTCAGAGGCCAGGTGTAGAGGCTGAGTCAGAGGCCAGGTGTAGAGGCTGAGTCAGCGGCCAGGTGTAGAGGCTGAGTCAGAGGCCAGGTGGGGTTTCTCAGCTGGTTCTCTGTCCACGCTGATGAAGGGCCTCAGCCTGGTTCCTCAGCCTCCAGAACTCCTGCTGGATGGAGTCTGTCAGGGCCTTCCTCATCTCCATCTGACACAAAGATTCATATAATTATTATCATTATAATATAATATAATATATAATATTATTATCATTAATATATAATATATATAATATAATATATAATATTATTATCATTAATATATAATCCATCCATCCATCCATTCCATCCATTTTCGTCCGCTTATCCGGGATCGGGTCGCGGGGGCAGCAGCTCCAGCAGGGGACCCCAAACGTCCTTTTCCCGAGCCACATTAACCAGCTCCGACTGGGGGATCCCGAGGCGTTCCCAGGCCAGGTTGGAGATATAATCCCGCCACCTAGTCCTGGGTCTTCCCCGAGGCCTCCTCCCAGCTGGATGTGCCTGGAACACCTCCCTAGGGAGGCGCCCAGGGGGCATCCTTAC
>JACXGM010038812.1:0-10740 GCA_016801145.1 Umbra pygmaea
TGACTTCTCGTGCAAAAAACAAAGTTGCATGCGCGCACCTGCGTCAGACTGATTCTGGCTGGACAGGATTTAGCGTGAGTTTTCAAAATCACGGTAATCAAAGACGGTTTTAATGAAAATTAAATTTTAAACGGTAATACTAACCGTATGGACATTTTATTGTGGTTTACCGTGAAACCGGTAATCGTCCCATCCCTAGTTGCTAGCATGTACGGTTGGTGAGATAATCATGTTTAATACTCTAGAGTGCTGTGCATCAACAAATCACCTGGCTAAGGACTGTAAAGCCACAGTGAAGTGTAGTGAGTGTAAAAGCAGTCGCCACAACACTGGAATGCACCCAGGCCTAGCACCTCAAACTTCTAAAGCCTCTACATCCTCATCAGACAATGCTGGGGAGGAAGCAGCCATCCCTCTGACACACCAGCAGCCAACTCCCAATGCACTGCGATTTGTGGTATAAGCCAAACAGCTAGGTCCTGCTCAAAGATTTGTCTGGTCAGAGTGTATCCTCAGGGTCAGCAAGACAAAGCTGTCAACATGTATGTCATACTTGATGACCAGAGTAAGCATTCATTGGCCAGATCAGACTTCTTTGAACTGTTCAATGTTCATGGCCACCAATCATCATATTGGTAGAAGGGCAGGAGGCTTGATAGAAAGGTCAGTCTTGCTCTTCCAGCTTCCACATTGAGTGTGACGAAATACTCAATAATCAGTTTGAAGTACCAACACCTAATGCAGCTCTCCACCATCCACATTTGAAGTGTGGCAGTCCACATTCCAGAACTTGACGTCAATGCTCTTTTGCTGCTTGGTCGGGATATCATCAGGGTACATAAAGGCAACAGCTCAACAGGTCACCCAACGCACCTTTTGCATGAAGATTCGATCTGGGATGGGTGCTGGTAAGCAATATGTGTTTGGGAAATGCACATAAGCCAGATGTGAGCATATTCAAAACGAATGTGTTGGAGAATGGCCACACTACTAACTTTACTCCCTTCAAAAGCTTCATGCAGCTTAAAGAGAAAGTCTGTGATGGCAGGTAGTGACTAGGAAATATCTACAAGACAAGGAGAGTCACAGAGGAAACACTTAAACAAACTGTGTTTGACAGGACAAAGTCAGACAATATACTTGCCCCATCCACTGAAGACATAATCTTCCTAAACACCATGGATGAGGAAGTTTACAGAGATGAGACATGCAGTTAGGTTGCTCCTCTTCCAATAAGAGTGCCTAGGTAGCGCTTACCCAACAATCGCCGGCAAGCGCTAAATCACCTGATTTCACTGAAATGCATAATAGACAAGAAGCCTGACATGAAAAAGCAATATATTTTTGAAAACGATCATGCTGAGCTAGCCCCACTGTTGAGAGAAGATGAAGAATGCTGGAACCTACAAACTTTTGGAGTCTATCATCCACAAAAGCCTGGCCAAATCAGAGTCGTATTTGACTCCAGTGCCCAAAACTCTGGTGTCTCTCTTAACAACGTTCTCACTGGCCTTAACAATTTTCTTCTGGGAGTATTGATCCGCTTCAGAAAGGAACACATTGCTATCCTCGCGGACATACAGCAAATGTTCTATTGTTTTCTCATCCGTGAAGACTATAGGAACTACCTGAGGTTACTATGGTACATAGGCAATGACATGTCCAAGGATATCCTCGACTACAGGAACAGAGTCCATATTTTTGGCAAAAGTACTTCACCAGCTATTGCCAAGAAGGGCTGTTTGGGAGGGTGCACAAGAACATGGAGTGGACACTCTGAAGTTTGTGCAGCGTCATTTGTATGTGGACAACGGGCTTCTATCTCTACCTACCGAAGCTGAGGCTATTGTCCTCCTGCAGAGGACACAAGCATCCCTCAGTAAGTCTACGGCTGGACAAATTTGTTTGAAAATCGTCAAGCTGTCATGGACGTGTTCCTACCTGAAGACTGGGTAGCAGCAGTCAAGGAACTGGACTTCAGTGGAGAAACTACCCCAATGCAGAGCAGTTTGGGACCGTTGGGAGATTGCAACTGATACCTTCACCTTTGCCATGTCAAAGGTCAAAAACTCAGTGTGGCGTTTTGTCCACCGTGAAAAATCTCTTCGACCGCTTTGGTCTTGTGGCCCCAGTCATTATCCAGGGAAGAGCTCTCCTCAGGGAACTCACTGTGGACATGAGTGACTGTGATACCATGCTCCCAGAGGACAAACTCCATAGGTGGGAAATGTGGAGAGACTCATTAGAAGATTTAAAACTGTTTTATGTCCTCCGGACATACGTAACTATCTCCCTGTGTAAGGCAACATGCTCTACACGAAGATGGACAGATGGATGTTGGCTTTGTTATGTGAAAGGCAAAGCTTGCGCCCCTTTTTGAGTCTACCATCCCCAAGCTTGAGTTGAGCATAGTAGCGCTAGCTGTAGAAATGGCAGAATTGATTCAGTATTAGTTTGATCTCAAACCAGATGCTACTAAGTTCTACTTTGACAGTAAAGAAGTGCTTGGGTTCATCTACAATGAGACTAAGCACTTCTATGTGTATGTGTACAATAGGGTCCAGCGCATCCTCCAGAACAGGTGTCCAACATGCCCACAGAGGATAATCCTGCTGACCATGTGTCTAGATCAGTCCCAGCATCACATCTGGTGTATACAACATGGCTAACTGGACCAGCTTTCCTGTAAAGACAACTTTCAGATGATCCATCAACAGAAAATAACTTTAAGCTTGTCAGCAATGGAAGAGATTGAAAAATCCGGCCACAAGTTAAGTAGCCTTGTTATGAAGATTCAAAAGTAAAACCTTACTCTTAAACGTTTCCAGCTTAAGGTCGCTCATCATAGCTTTGTCATTCCTCATCCACGGCCAGATCTCACAAACATTCCGACCAGCCTAATGGATGCCAGAATATAATTACCATGGTAATACAGAGAGAAGCCTTTCCAGAAGATTTTTATTTGCTTTCATTTGGGAAAACTGGGGCCAAAGACAGTACTCTCTTGAAGCTCAGTCCCATCCTTGAGAGAACAATTTGATCTGTTTTGGAGGCCGGTTAAAACATGTACACTTGAAAACAGGAGAAAAGAACCCTGTTATCCTCCCTAAACATAGCTATGTCTCCGTGTTGCTTATAAGGCATTACCACAACCAGGTGAAACATCAAGGTCACCCCCTAACGAAAGGCAACATCAGAGCAGCAGGTTTGTTGATCATAGGAAGGATGGGGCTTATCGGCTCTATTCTGCACAAATGTGTAACGTGTCGAAGACTCTGTGGCAAAAACGAGGAGCAGCCTAATGCAGATCTACCCCATGAGCATCTTCACATATATCAGGTTGGATGTGTTTGGAACATGGTCAATCACCACCAGATGCACTAGAGGCCAAGCACAAAACAGGTGATGGGCAGTGATGTTCAGCTGCATGTGTTCAACAGCCGTCCATATTGAGATCCTGGAATTTATGGATACCTCAAGCTGCATCAATGCACTCAGGCTTTTTTTCGCCATACGAGGACCAGCTAAACAGCTACGATTGACTGTGGCACAAAATTCATGGGTGTCCGGAAAGAACTTGGACTACACAATGAGCAGCAGAGCACTACAGTAGTAAACTACCTCAGTTAACAAGGTTGCACATGGAAGTTGAACCCACCTCATGCCTCATATATGCCAGATCATGGGGGCGCATGATTGAGGTCACTCGAAGAATCCTTGACTCCATGTTGCTTCAGGGGACCTTGCGCACTCACAAAGTGATGTACACTCTTATGGCTCAGGTTACAGCAGTACTAAATGCACAACCTCTCATCCCAGTCATCATTCATACTAACACCTGCAATTATACTCACCCAGAAGTTGGAATCCAACCTCCTCCTGGGGACTTTACAGACAGGGAAATTCTCTGTAGTCAGTGGAGACAAGCAAATTATGTGCATATTTATGTGCATCTGTATTCTATTTAGTTTTTAGTTCCTTCTGCTGTATAGGGCTGGTTCTGCATCACTTCCTGTGAAAACAGGAAGTAGGAAGTTCAGTGAGCACAGTGAGCAGATGGTCTGGCAGAAAGCTAGAATGTGTGGCAGGAGCTTAGCTTTTTTATCCGATGCCATCTGGTTGTTCCCTGGTGGGTGCATTGCATTTTCACTCCTAAATCAAAACAGATCAATGTACAGATTACAATATGGAGCTTGGACACTACTACCTGACACGTGTCATTTTTAACAGAGTTTGGATGGCTGTCTAGTCAGGGTTACAACACCTCAGCGAGTACTGTACAGGTGAGAATATATATTTGCCAAATAGGAATGAGGGGAATTATTAGGTGGCCATAAATGATATGAGGTCTAGATGGGAATTTAGTACAAACTAACTGATGTCATTGAGACTGGAGCTTGACCTCACACCTGATTTTGCAAACTTCTTCATTGAGCGAACAGTGTGAGTAGAGGAATGGATTGGTGGGATGTCTCTTAAAGGATGCATGTCCAGATCTTCAACTCTGATTTGCCATTAGGAAAGAAATATGAGAAACACTAATTTTGCCATAAAACCGTGACAGTACCCCATCTCTAAGGAGTGGCTTCAGCCGCTACAAGACCAACAGGGAAGAAGGGCAGGTACTGGTGGCGGAACAGCAGGCACTGGCGGCGGGGCAGCAGTAGACCCTGATGGCTGAGCAGCAGTAGTCACTGGCGGCTGAGCAGCATTAGACCCTGGCGGCTGAGCAGCAGTAGTCCCTGGCGGCTGATCAGCAGTAGACCCTGGCGGCTGAGCAGCAGTAGACCCTGGTGGCTGAGCAGCAGTAGACCCTGGTGGCTGAGCAGCAGTAGACCCTGGCGGCTGAGCAGCAGTAGACCCTGGCGGCTGAGCAGCAGTAGTCACTGGTGGCTGAGCAGCAGTAGTCACTGGTGGCTGAGCAGCAATAGTCACTGGCGGCTGAGTAGCAGTAGAACCTGGCGGCTGAGCAGCAGTAGTCCCTGGGATGCAGGACTGAAGACCTGGCCTGTAGATCTGTAGGCCTAGGTTGCTGAACTGGAGACCTGGCCTGTAGGACTGTAGGCCCGGGTTGAAGAACTGGAGACCTGGCCTTTAGAACTGTAGGCCAGGGCCGGAGGACTGGAGACTTGGCCTGAAGAACTGTAAGCCCTGGTTGAAGGACTGTGAGCTCTAGGGAAGGTGGACTCTGGTATGGGCAGATAAGGAACCAGAGGGTAATAGAGGAAATCAGGCTCTTTGGCGATATACTTATCCTTCTCAGACCAGAACTCCTCTTCCTTGGATTCCTCCTTAAACTCCTCAGGATCCAAGTCTTTCCCCTCCAGATTTTGCCAGTCTAACCACCTGCAGGCATACACCTTTACTCAGGTCATACTCCTTTTCCTTCTTCTTGTAGCCAATTGAGTACAATGTCACCCTAATAAGGTGGTTCAGTCTGTCCACTCTGTCATGATCTTCCCTCTCATCTGATGTGCTACTGTCATCCCAAAGGATGCCAGCAAAGATGCTCCACTCAGAGTGACATACCGTATTTTCCGGACTATGTTAACGTAAGAGTAATTCTGCTCTTCGCCCTCACAAGTTTCTCATTTACTCCAAACTTTATTTTTGCTGCTTAATTACTGTTTTCGGCTGCATATTTATTACCTGCAGTTTAGAAATCTGCAGAACAGGATTTTCTTTTTGGGGGCACTTTGTTTGTGTTCAGTCTTTTTCAGTTGTCTTTAAGTTAATGTTTCAGTTAACGTTTTCAGGGTACAGGAGCAGCAAATAGTTGTCACAAGCCTAGAGTTTTCTCTCACGGCTGTAGATATTAATAATAATAATGCATTCAACTTATATAGCACTTTTCTTCCAAGGAACCCAAAGCGCTTTTACACAGTGAAGGGGAAAGCCCACCTCATCCACCACCAATGGATTACCAATAGATGGTAATGTTGACTGTAACATTTAAAAACATGTTAAATTATATATATTTGGATATGTAAGTCGCACCTGACTATCTGTCGCAGGACCAGCCAAACTATGAAAAAAACTTAAACTTACAGTCTGGAAAATACTGTACTCCTAATTGTCGCCTAGTAGTAATGCTGTCTCCATAAGTTGGTGATTCATTCTGTCACATTCATGTGTTTTTAATAGTGCGAAACATATTGTTAGGCCCCCCATTTTAGTCTGGATGTGTAGTATATTGTTTCTCATATTCACAATCTAAGTGTAGAATCATCATCTTACCATAGTTAGCTTGAAACCTGAATGTGTTTCTCACTATGGCTCACTACTATTGCAGGCATTACCTTACCAAGCTTCAAGCAGGGAATACCTGACGTATGGTTTGCTAAAGTGGAGGTAGTACCTTTGACAGAGCTGTCAATCAAACCAGAGCTATACAGTGATGTCTCATGAGTTTGCGGGATGGGCACTACCTCTAGACCCAGGAGAACAAGAGAGAAAATACAAATCTAGACACAATCAGGGAAATAAACTAAGTCCTGACCGGGTACCCGTTTTAGACCAACAGCACCTATATGTACATTTTCTAAAACCCAGAGGCCTAAATAGGCATAAATATCACCTACAATCGCAGAAGGCATTTTTAAGAGAGCAATGTTTATTAGCAAACTGAAATATTTCCTTGTGTAGACACAAAGGAAAAAAACAACATACACTAGGACTGGCTACTAGAAAACTTACAATATTCTGAACTTGGAGCTTCAAACACATAACGGAAACCACATTGACAGGAACAATGAATGACAAGGCACAAGTTAACAGGGGTACACTGTAAGACTTTTTATTGTATTTATGAGGTAACTTACTGGCAACGTGTTCAATTATAGTATAATACCCTTACTGTCATTTAGTTTTACAGTATAATACCCTTATTTTGATTATTTTACATGAATGCTATTACATTTAACGATTTTAAAATGATTGAATGTAGGCCATGTACAAAAGTATAACATTTTTATTTTCGTATTATACAGGTACAAATACCAGGACCAAGATATTTTTGTCTGAAAGTGAAAATAAGCCAGACATTTTACATACAAGCGTTACTACAACCATGTTTAAGTACGCGCCAAACACTGGGCAGTATTCAGAGGCGAATACATGTCTGAACAATCCAGTTAGCATTTGAAATGACTCAAAGGAAACAAAATGTACAGTTTTTTAAATCCCCAGATGCAACTGCAGAACACTGAATAACCTAGCGAAAACATCAGTTAATTCCTTATTTTGGCTTTTTTTTACAAATCCTGAGTCTGTATGAAACATGGGGTGTGGTTGTTTACCACAGAGCTGAAGTTGTTGGGCATTTGGTAGGTGAGGGGAAGGAGGAACAGTCTGTTTAGAAGCATTTGTGAATGACGATGGAGGGGCCAGACCCATGGTACTCCTGCTTGCTGATCCACTTCTGCTGGGAGGTGGACAGAGATGCTAGGATGGAGCCTCCAATCCAGACAAAGAATTTATGAACTGGTGGGGCGGTCCGTACTGGACTGTATGAGAAGCAGAGAAATTGTGATGAGTTTCTCTCATCTAAACTGTTAACAGACTTACAACTTGTGCAAAAAAAACAGAATATGGCAATATAAAAATAAAAAAACAGTCACCAGTAGTAGTAGTTTCAAAAATCGAGAATATAACATTAGCATTTAGCAGAGGTAATGTTAGCCAAAATGCAGCAACAGCAATCTAAAAAAGTAGCAGTTACTGATCTTAATCTTCAAGAATATGGGTTACGTTTTAATTCAGTCAAAGTTATAATGGTGGTCTGACAAGTGAAAAAGATGTCCCGAACAGCACTAACGACTAATGCAAACCAGGTGAGAGTAATGTTACAAGACTAAACAAGTACAGGAAGTCCATCTATGGAAGTGAGTAGTATTTGTCTGGGAGATACAGATAGAAATAAGGAGTGGAGTACACTAACAACACAGAGACACAGGGAAAACCAGGAATGGAGTACACTAACAACAACAAACAGAGACAAAGGTGAAACCGTGAAAAATTGTTATCGTTGTTCATGTTCATACTGATATATTTGTATTTATTCAGAGAGATTGAACTGAGTCCAATGGTCTCTTTCCCAGCTGAGCCCTGTGTACAGAAAAATTCAAATGTACAATATCAATTGCATTGAACAGAAAGCTGTTAATTTAGCATGGATTTGAAACGCCCTAATGGAACCAAATCATCAAGCTTTAGGTCTCTCTGGAGACATACCACAAAGAGACATATCACATAGAGACATACCACATAGAGACATCACATAGAGACATACCGCATAGAGACATACCACATAGAGACACATCACATAGAGACATACCACATAGAGACATACCACATAGAGACATATCACATAGAGACATACCACATAGAGACATATCACATAGAGACATATCACATAGAGACATCACATAGAGACATACCACATAGAGACATACCACATAGAAACATATCACATAGAGACATATCACATAGAGACATACCACACAGAGACATACCACACAGAGACATACCACACAGAGACATACCACACAGATCGACATACCATATATAGACAGACCACACAGGGCCGTACAACACAGAGACATAGAACACAGAGACAGAACACACAGAGACACAGTATCACACAGCAACATACCACAAACAGACATACCACACCACACAGAGACATACCACACAAAGACATTTACCACACAGAGAGAAACGTACCATACAGAGACATACCACACAGAGAGAAACATACCACACAGAGAGATGTACCACAGAGCAAGAGAAGTACCACACAGAGAGAGATGTACCACACAGAGACTTATCACACCGAGACGTACCACACAGAGACGTACCACACAGAGATGTACCACACAGAGACGCACCAGACAGAGATGTACAACATAGAGAGAAACGTACCATAGAGAGTTGTACCACACAGAGAGAAACGTACCACACAGAGACTTACCACACAGAAACGTACCACACAGAGACATACAGTACCACACAGAGAGAGAAGTACCACACAGAGACGAATCACACAGACGTACCACAGAGAGAGAGAGACGTACCATCCAGAGACATACCACAGAGAGAGAGAGGTACCAAAGAAAGAGAGGTACCACACAAAGCCGTACCACACAGAGACGTAACACACAGAGACATACCACACAAAGACATATCACTTGATGTAGGCTGCTGTACCACACAGAGAGAGACGTACTACACAGAAATGTAACACATAGCGACACCACACAGAGATGTACCACACAGAGACATACCACACAAAGACATATCACACAAAGATGTAGGGTGCTGTACCACACAAAGAGAGACGTACTACACAGAAATGTAACACAGTGATACCACACTGAGACAACGCAGATGAAGTAACGGTCAGTCCTGCCTTCATCTCTCTTGCAGACTGTACTTTGAAATGGAACGTTTTCTTTAACGCTAAAAAAACTTTACATTGGTTCTGCCAAATTCCTCAGAGAGCTCTGCTTCCATGGATTATGTTATGTGGTTCTTTATGCCAAAGAGTGTTTAACTGCTGACTGAATTCTTGAAACAATCTCTTCCTGTCTTCGCCTCCCACTCTTTTCTTTCTATCTCTTTTACTCTCCTTTATGTCTTTTCCTCCTGCTGGACTTCTGTCTCTGGGAGCCGGATATCATGGATTGGTATTGTAGTGAACGGAAGAGAGAAATAGATTTTTCAAAAAGTATTTCAATGTCAACTGAACATAGCTGATTAAGTGTAACACATAAACACACACAAAAAATATTTCATCATATTTTCTGATGATACTTTCCTATTCCCATGTAATACCAGCTCTACTTTAGTTGTAACAGTCTTCTGTTTAAGTGGTGCACAAGCCATGACCTAGACGATGACACAAGTAATATCTTGGATGTGTCATCCTTCATCTTAGCTGGCCAAATTGCTGAGTAATGTGTCTGTGTGAATCGTTGACACCTGCATCCTTCATAACTGTCTATCTGTGTCTCAAGGCCCTGAGAGCTTACAGCTAATGGTCACATCGTAATCCAGATAACGCTAATCATTTGCACCCACTTGCTTGCTTCATCCTCCGCCACTATCCTATCTCTTACCCTTCAGCAAGGTTTTTTCATGGGCTTGTAGACAGACAGCCTTCAGAAGTGTTCCTGGTGGCATGAAGCCCTGCTGGAATTAAAGAGGGGGCCTGATGTATCAACACCTGTCCCACACAAGGTGAGAGATTAATTTGTGAAGCAACAGGAGGTGTCTGTGAGTTACAACCCAGCTCAGATAACACAGCCCATTAGATACAGAAGTCTAATAACCTGTATGGTTCAATTACACACGTATAACCATACACGTAAAACTTACACACATATAACCATACACATATAACTTACACACGTATAACCATACACATATAACTTACACACGTATAACCATACACATATAACTTACACACGTATAACCATACATGTATAACTTACACACGTATAACCATACACGTATAACTTACACACGTATAACCATACATGTATAACTTACACACATATAACCATACACGTATAACTTACAGACGTATAACCATACACGTATAACTTACACACGTATAACCATACACGTATAACTTACAGACGTATAACCATACACGTATAACTTACACACGTATAACCATACACGTATAACCATACATGTATAACTTACACACGTATAACCATACATGTATAACTTACA
>JACXGM010038813.1:0-10740 GCA_016801145.1 Umbra pygmaea
AGTTACTTGGACGGTTTAGGCACCGTTGCTCAGATGATATTAGGCACCATCGACCAAATGCTCTGCACCTGGAGATTGCAGATGGAGTTTATTGTACACAACAGACACTTAGCATCGCCCATACTTCTGAAATGATGTAATGTCAAGTAGATAACATGTTTCAACACATGAACATTGGTGTGCTCCTCACAAGGGCCTTAGCTGTGAAATTAAAATATGAAACCTGGACAAGCACCCTCATGAGGTTATAGTACAGAAACACACTTAGATACAGTTCAGGTGATGGAGTTTATTTTACACAACACACTTTACACAAATCGCATAATCCATAGAACCACTGCATTCGTAGCCTTGCCTTCGATATAGAAAATCCTGGACATAATTGACATCAAGATTCGCACTACCATTACATCAACACTACATTTCATTTGCAAAGTTGACCATGCCGTTGTTCACAGAAAACCTGTACTTGAGTCCTGGTGTTGTTCTCTCCAGGTTTCACAGTTCACAGATATATTTAATGGTCTGGGCCAGTAATTTGCAACTCCTCTGTTGTTCAAATTACAGAAAGCCAGATCAAGTAGGTCTATAGTCTGTGTACAGTTTAAAGATATGACCGTATTTAACCCCTGGTCACAGTTACTTGGACGGTTTAGGCACCGTTGCTCAGATGATATTTTAGGCACCATCGACTAAATGCTCTGTGCCTGGAGATTGCTCTGCAAGCTTAGATCAGACAGCTCACCAATGAACCCTTGTGTCGTGTGCAAGGACACTAGCGGTACACTTTCCTCATCATTGTGATCTTCCTCACGATTATGGTCATCTTGGTCATTGGCAATGTGAGACGCACCAACCGAGTCTCCGGTCATTGACGTCTCTACACTCGTCCTGTTTTTCATTTCTCTTGGTTTAAACTCGTCCTGTTCTTCATTTTCTCTTGGTTGAAAAGTATGTTCCTGTAGCACAAGTCGGCAGGGTCTACCCGGGAGGTCATTCTCCTTGACACTGAGGCCATCTGAGTCTCAACTCTCATGTTTACACACATAGGAGTCAACCAGTTAAGCACCTGTGGGCAGAAACAGGTCAGCCACGGGAACTTGTTGCATACACTCTTAGAAATCGTGGGCCTCAAACAACTTCGTATGGTAACCTGGTTGGTCCCCGGCCTGATTATCACCAAGTACGTTGTGGTCCGCTCCACCATGTTCGGGTACGTGAGCGAGAACATCACCCACGTCAACCACAGCTGTGTGTTGTATTGCCACAAGGTGGTCTTGTCCAGAATGTCGTTGTTCCTGGTCTTCAGCTCCAGCAGCGCTACAGTGTCGTTTACGGTGTCGTGGGCCACCAGGTCCACCTCGGTGTAGAAGCCCCACGTGTCGCGGATAGACTTGCAGCCTTGCGTACAACCATTGTGGTACGTGTAGGCTCCGTGATCTCTGGACATATCGGGCCTGGGCACACCGGCAACCTTGACGCCTGCACAGATCGGAGTCAATTGCAGAGCCTTGAGCTGCGTGAGAATGAGGCGAGACACGGGCCCACATCGAGCACTGTCTTCTTTCCGTTGAACACGGCCTGCACTGCGCGTCTACCGCAACTCCTATACCAGTGGACATACAGCTCCTGTTCCACAGGCGTCTGTAGCTTTCCAGAGTCAGGGCTCTGGACCTCAACAGTTGTAGCAGCGCTTCCTTGAACGTCGAAACCTTGGACTCGTGCACGTTCAGGTTTCTCACGTACTCAGGCACCCCCTCGAGCGAGCTCTCTGGGTTTGCGTTCAGGTCCTTGACGACCCTCGTGAACAGGTCCATGCTTATCATGTTGTGACCGGACGAGTGCTTTCTGTAAACCGTGATAGAGTCTATGGTCTTTGTGATACCCTGAACCTTGTACCAACGGTGGTCGGCCGTAGACTTGGCACATAGCGCACTCGCTGAGCCTTGGAACTCGGTCACGGTGTCGTGGAGCTTCATTTTATTAAACGTCTAGGGATTGAAAGGCTCTGGTGGTGATAACAGGCACCCAGTGAGAGTAACAGAACAGACTAGGACTGTTAGGTTACTCGTAGTGTTGTAAATTGAGTAAATAAGGACGAAAACAAAAAGGGAACCGGGGATCCGGAGATCCCTTACGAGAGATATGAATCGCAGGAAAATGAGCCTGGGAGGCCTGGAGTCTCTGATATCCACGGGCAAGGATCTGTTTAACACCAAAATGTCAGCTATCCCTAACGGCGCCATCCTGAGCGTGGCCCGCTTCAAGGGCAAGCTGGGCGCAGCCATTGCTGTCATCACCTCTCTCATTGTGGGGTTTCTCACCATCCCCAACAACATTCTGTACTTCATCGACAACAAGCACGGCACGCGGACCCGGGGCAGGCTGGGCACAGATCCAACGGTGTCGCCCTCAGCCAAGGGCAGACCTGATTACGAGTACGCGTACATCCACGCGGGGATAGCCCTAATCACGCTCGGATGCCTGGCCATGGTCGTGAGCATAGTGCTCAGCTACTTCGCGGCCAAGAGTAAATGGAAAATGGACCACTCTGAGGGCCCCTACGGGGACGCAAAGTTCAGCAAGAGCACTAGTCCGTGCTGGTGTGCCTCGTCATGATGAACGTTGAGCTGTTCATGGCCGTGATCGCGGGCTGCATAGAGGTGCTGTACCGACCTCTGATCACAGATGCGCAGAGGATGTATAACATGGAGTGCGCTATCGCTGTGTTCAACATCACAATCTACATCATGTGACCATGGTGCTGACTTCGACCGTCCTCAAGTGGAAGTAGGAAAGGATCCCCGCGGACGTTCACAGAGACCCCCCGGATGCAGTTGTCACACACTCCTCAGCACAAGACTACATGAGCAGAAATCCTTACAATTCACAATCCGGCATCATGTAAGGAACTCAAAACAGTGGGAGCATAGAGCTTAGTTTTTTGGACTGAATAATACACTGCACAACACAAGGGAAAATCGTACAAATATCAGTATAGGCCCCTGTGTGATTGTGCGACTACCCTCTGTGTTTCTCAATTGTCAAAGCGATGTAGAGATGTGTGTGTGTCTGTGTTGTGAATCGACCCGTGTTACCTGTGTTATCTGTGCTAATAAATGACAAGGAACCAGTTTCCCAGAGTCCGGTAGCTTTTTATTCATACACGTTCAACAACAACAAAAATCAAAATTGAATAGGAGCATAGTAAACATTCACTGGTCAGGGTTTGTATGGCCGCTGCACTTCACCTCCTCATTACAACCAGCGAAGCGTAGCAGACAGGGCAGTGGTAGACCGTGTGCAGACACTCGTTCTTGAAGAAATGGTAAATGCTACAGTAGCAGCAGCAGTAGCATCAGCCCGCCACGCACCTAGAGAATGACAGAGATTAGCGTTATTACTTTCATACTGACAACCAGGTACAGCAGAAGGGGTACAGCAGAAGGGTTCAGCTCGAGAGTGCAAACCTGTTTTAGCCAAGCAAACTTTTTGTCTAAAACCACGTTGTTACATATCTCTCACAGAAAGCTTTAAGGTAGTCCACTAGCCGAGACAGCAAAGGGGAGCTGTGTCCATCGCGGATGCGTTTGGTTTCGTGCAGGAAGTATCCTAATTTGGCAGCAGATGACGGTCTATGCCCATCAAAATGACCCACCACCGTGAAGTTTCCCTGCCTGCCGCAGCACTCGGGACAAAATGACCCGCCACCATTCACAGGGGGTTTCACGAGTCCCAATGGAGCCCGCGGTGAGAGGCTGAGACGCTTGTGTGCATCAGAGGTACAGCGATGTCTATCTGTGTATCACAAATGAAAGTCACGACTTGTATCTATACATTGGTAATGGAATAAACACATTGAATTGAAAAGCCCCGTGTTTGACTGTTGCCTCCCTGTTGACACGGAGACACTTACTTACACGTATCACACAAGGCATATCGAGTGGTAGGCACCCTCTGCCCATTTTTATAAAAGATCAGACACTTGTCTGAAAAAAATTGTACAGGGCAATCGTGTGTCTCGGTTCTTATTTACTAGGTGACTCAATGAGCTTGAAAAGATGTAACAAATGGCATCACACGTAGTATGCTTGAAAGTATTTCAGTTTATTGCAAGGAGAAAAAACATTTGTTCATACACAGATCACACTGTCCGTAGAACGGGTGAACATTTTATCGAATTACACAGCGAGCTGTCCAGAACACACAGTGCTCCAAACACAGTGCTCAGTCATCCGACCACCACTCAGTTATCCGACCAGCCAGCGAACCCGTAGCGGGTCTATCCGACCGGTTGAACAAATTGGCGTTTGTGAGTTGAACAACGAATGGCATTAGGTTGTAAAAATTGGCATTTGTGGTTTGGACAATGAGCTTGAAAAGATGTAACAAATGGCATCACACGTACGCTTGAAAGTATTTCAGTTTATTGCAAGGAGAAAAAACATTTGTTCATACACAGATCAAACTGCCCGTAGAACGGTGAACATTTCATCGAATTACACAGCGAGCTGTCCAGAACACTCAGTGCTCCAAACACAGTGCTCAGTCATCTGACCACCACTCAGTTATCCGACCGGACAGTGAATTCGCGGCACGTCTATCCGAACAGAGAACACACAGTCAAAAGAACACCCAACTTAGACTCAGCTATCCACCCAGTTTTCAGAATGTGCCACATGTACAATGCACTGCAACACACAGAGCCAAAGTGAAACAGTTCCCGAGTAACACAGCTCACGTCTGTATTATGTATTCTCAGGAATTGCAGAGTTACAAGCACGACATAGCAGAGAGGCTGGTGAGCATTCGAGACCTCCTAGATACTGTAAAAATTGTACACGGCAATCGTGTGTCTCGATTCTTATTTACTAGGTGACTCGATGAGCTTGAAAAGATGTAACAAATGGCATCACACGTACGCTTGAAAGTATTTGAGTTATTGCAAGAAGAAAAACATTTGTTCATACACAGATCACACTGTCTGTAGAACGGCTGAACATTTTATCAAACACACACGGCCAAAGTAAAAACAGTTCACGAATAACACAGCTCACGTCTGTATTATGTATTCTCAGGAATTGCAGAGTTACAAGCACGACACAGCGGAGAGGCTGGTGTGCATTCGAGACCTCGTGGATACTGTAAAAACAGTTCATGAGTAACACAGCTCACGTCTGTATTATGTATTCTTAGGAATTGCAGAGTTACAAGCACGACATAGCGGAGAGGCTGGTGTGCATTCGAGACCTTGTGGAAACTGTGAAAACAGTTCCCGAGTAACACAGCTCACGTCTGTATTATGTATTCTCAGGAATTGCAGAGTTACAAGCATGACATAGCAGAGAGGCTTGTGTGCATTCGAGACCTCCTGGATACTGTAAAATTGTACACGGCAATCGTGTGTCTCGATTCTTATTTACTAGGTGACTCAATGAGCTTGAAAAGATGTAACAAATGGCATCACAGGTAGTATGCTTGAAAGTGTTTCAGTTTTTGGCAAGGAGAAAAACATTTGTTCATACAGAGATCACACTGTCTGTAGAACGGCTGAACATTTTATCAAACACCCACGGCCAAAGTAAAAACAGTTCATGAGTAACACAGCTCACGTCTGTATTATGTATTCTCAGGAATTGCAGAGTTACAAGCACGACATTGCGGAGAGGGTGGTGTGCATTCGAGACCTCGTGGATACTTTGAAAACAGTTCCCAAGTAACACAGCTCACGTCTGTATTATGTATTCTCAGGAATTGCAAAGTTACAAGCACGACATAGCAGAGAGGCTGTTGTGCACTCGAGACCATCTAAATACTGTACAAATTGTATACGGCAATCGTGTGTCTCGGTTATTATTTACTAGGTGACTCGATGAGCTTGAAAAGATGTAACAAATTGCATCACACGTAGTATGCCTGAAAGTATTTCAGTTTATTGCAAGGGGAAAGAAAAACATTTGTTCATACACAGATCACACTCTCCGTAGAACGGGTGAACATTTTATCAAACACACACGGCCAAAGTAAAAACAGTTCACGAGTAACACAGCTCACGTCTGTATTATGTATTCTCAGGAATTGCAAAGTTACAAGCATGACACAGCGGAGAGGCTGGTGTGCATTCGAGACCTTGTGGATACTGTAAAAACAGTTCCCGAGTAACACAGCTCACGTCTGTATGATGTGTTCTCAGGAATTGCAGAGTTACAAGCACGACATAGCGGAGAGGCTGGTGTGCACTCGAGACCTTCTGGATACTGTAAAAATTGTACAAGGCAATCGTGTGTCTCGATTCTTATTTACTAGGTGACTCAATGAGCTTGAAAAGATGTAACAAATGGCATCACACGTACGCTTGAAAGTATTTGAGTTCATTGCAAGAAGAAAAACATTTGTTCATACACAGATCACACTGTCTGTAGAATGGCTGAACATTTTATCAAACACACACGGCCAAAGTAAAAACAGTTCACGAGTAACACAGCTCACGTCTGTATTATGTATTCTCAGGAATTGCAGAGTTACAAGCCTGACATAGCGGAGAGGCTGGTGTGCATTTGAGACTTCGTGGATACTGTAAAAACAGTTCCCGAGTAACACAGCTCACGTCTGTATTATGTCTTCTCAGGAATTGCAGAGTTACAAGCACGACATAGCGGAGAGGCTGGTGTGCACTCGAGACCTTCTGGATACTGTAAAAATTGTACACGGCAATCGTGTGTCTCGATTCTTATTTACTAGGTGACTCGATGAGCTTGAAAAGATGTAACAAATGGCATCACAGGTAAGCTTGAAAGTATTTGAGTTCATTGCAAGAAGAAAAAACATTTGTTCATGCACAGATCACACTGTCCGTAGAACGGGTGAACATTTTATCGAATTACACAGCGAGCTGTCCAGAACACTCAGTGCTCCAAACACAGTGCTCAGTCATCGACCACCACTCTTTTATCTGACCGGACAGTGAACCTGTGGCACGTCTATCTGACCAGAGAACACACAGTCAAAAGAACACCCAACTTAGACTCAGCTATCCACCCAGTGTTCAGAATGTGCCACATGTACAATGGACTGCAACACACAGGGCCAAAGTGAAACAGTTCCCGAGTAACACAGCTCAAGTCTGTATTATGTATTCCCAGGAATTGCAGACTTACAAGCATGACATATTCAGAGAGGCTGGTGTGCATTCGAGACCTCCTGGATACTGTAAAATTGTATACGGCAATCGTGTGTCTCGATTCTTATTTACTAGGTGACTTCTGTAAGTGTGCGCATTGTGAAATTTATAAAATCAAACTATTCTTGAAACATTTTCTCTCGCTTGTCTTTCTTTTTTTTTGCTATTTCACACACACACAAACACCACAGACCACAGATGTCCCCCGAAATAAAAGAGACAAATGACACAAAGGCTAACAACCTCCTGGGCATCCCGCGCACTTCAGCTGTAGAGTGTGTCTGTACGTGTGTGTGTGTGTGTGTGTGTGTGTCTGAGCATCACGACCCAACGGATGAATCTCTAGCTACAAAAGACACAAAAAATATATGTCATCTCGCGTCTTCGGCTCTTTTCCCTCAACCGCACACCGCCCCACATATGTGCCCCGTGAAATGAAAGACACAAAACGACACGAAAGCCAAGCGTGGGTTCGACAACGCGAAAGCTCGCAAACGGCAAGAGAGAGACTTATACTAACGTAGACTTCGGCCAGACGATACTTTGTCTCATCGCAGTGCACCGAAGCCATGACCGAGCACTTTACTCCGCATTTCTTCGCTTTACAGGTTCTACAAACATGTTTACAGACGTACCGGAAGAAGAAGCAGAGGCAGTAGACGACGTAGAAGACGGAGACAAAGATGAAGAAGAAGAAGAATTTGAAGATGAAGAAGAAAAAATTGATTGGGACGAAGCAGAAAAGGACGGGGAACGCGGCCAGCCTCTGGGACGCCGAGAGCGGCCGGGCCATTTTCCGCGCCACGATGCCGCTCAAAGTCTTCTACGCCTACTCGAGACTGCTGCGCTTCGACGACCGCGAGACGAGACCCGCGAGACGCGCCGCCGACAAACTGCCGGGCGTGCGAGAAGTCTGGGACAAGTGGTCGGCGCGGCTACCTCTCCTCTACAACCCGGGGCCCGAGGTGACGGTGGACGAGCAGCTGGTCCCGTTCAGAGGTATCGTCGGTGCGCGAGTGTGCAAGTGTGTGCGAGTGCGAGTGTGTGTGTTGCATTGGGCATTGGTAAAAAAAAAGCGGATGGCGCTACAGTGCACTACATACAAATTCTTGACAATTGGTTTTGGAAGCGATTCTGTAGACAACACCACTCAAGTCTCTCTCTCGCTCCCCTGTCTGTTGTCCGCTGTCCTTTCCGGCAGTACATGCCCGGCAAGCCGGCCAAGTACGGCATCAAGACGTGGGTGGCCTGCGACGCCAGATCCAGCTACGCTTGGAAGATGCAAGTGTACACCGGCAGGCCGGCCGGCAGCCTCTCTGAGAAGAACCAGGCTGCGCGCGTCGTCCTCGACGTCACCGAGGGACTGAACGGTCACAATGTGACCTGCAATAATTTCTTCACCTCCTACGAACTGGCACGCCGGCTCCTCGAGAGGAACGTCACCGTGGTGGGCACGGTTCGCAGGAACAAGCCCGAGCTGCCGCCGGCGCTGCTCGCGTGCAACCGCAGGGCCATCCACTCATCCCGGTTCGCCTTCACGCCCACCACCGCCCTGGTGTCCTACGTGGCCAAGAGGAACAGGAACGTGCTGCTCCTGAGCACGCTGCACGCCGAGGCCTCGGTCAGCGAGCGCGACGACGCCAAGCCCACCATCGTCCTCGACTACAACCGCAACAAGGGCGCCGTGGACAACCTGGACAAGGTGATCGGCACGTAGAGCTGCAGGCGCATGACCGCCCGCTGGCCCCTGGTCATCTTCCACAACATCGTCGACGTGTCCTCCTACAACGCCTTTGTCATCTGGCGAGAGACCAGGCCCGCCTGGATGCCCGGCAAGCGCAACAAGCGCCGCGTGTTCCTGGAGTGCCTGGGCAAGGCCCTCGTGGCTCCGCTCATTGACCGGAGGCACGCTCTGCCACGCACTGAAGCGTCTGCAGCGGTCGTGCGAGCCATCCAGGGGGACACCGTCGCCGAGGGACCCGCCGCCCGACCACCCCACGGACCGCCCGCCGGACCCGCAGACGCCCCAGCCCGACCCCCAGCCCGACCCCCAGCCGCCACCAGCAAGAGGAAGAGGTGTCAGATATGCCCCCCGAAGAAGGACAGTAAAACGCACACCGTCTGCTGCCGGTGCACAAAGTACATCTGCAAAGGCTGCTCGCTCGCCTGCTGCCCCGCGTGCTTACCGAACGAGGGTCACTTTGGCCCAGAGGACACGGGGTGTGCATGGAATATGAGGACAACGGAAGGGTTAATGTTGCCCTGCTCTCTAGAATCTTCCACACATGTCTCAAACAAAAGTTTAATCTCGATCAATTTGTTTTAAACAACTATAGACCAATTTCAAACCTTCCTTTTCTGGGGAAAGTTCTTCAAAAGATCGCCTACCAACAATTGCATATGTATTTGTCATATAACAATTTGTTTGATGTCTACCAGTCTGGTTTTAGAGTAAACCACAGCACTGAGACTGCCCTGGTCAGAGTTGTTAATGACCTTAAAATTAATTTGGATAACCATAAAGTCTCTATTCTGGTGCTTCTTGACCTCAGCGCAGCCTTCGGTACTGTCGACCATAAAATTATTCTTCAACATCTTGAACACTGTTTAGGCCTAAAAGGCACAACTCTGAAGTGGATTTCATCCTATCTAACTGGGAGAAAATTTTTCTGTAAATATCGGTAACCATGAATCTGATGTATTTGACATTCCTCATGGAGTCCCACAAGGGTCAATTCTTGGTCCACTGCTGTTTAACTTGTCTATGCTTCCACTTGGAACCATCATTCCGCAACACAACATTTCTTACCACTCGTATGCCGATGACACGCAGTTATACATATCAGTATCTGCCGACTGCCTTAACCCAGTGGATGACCTTATCAAGTGTATTGGTGATATCAAGTATTGGATGGCTGAAAACTTTTTACAACTTAATGAAGACAAAACAGAGATTATTTTAGTAGGTCCCAATGCTGTGCGTCAAAAGATGCAATCCTTATCTCCCTTTTCGGTTAAACCTTGTGAGCATGCCAAAAACTTGGGTGTGATTTTAGATGCTAAACTTAATTTCCAGAAGCACATATCCAGTATCTCCAAGTCTGCCTTTTATCATCTTAGAAATATATCTAAAGTTAGATGCTTCATGTTACAATCCGACTCTGAAAAGCTGGTTCATGCTTTTGTTTCCAGTACACTTGATTACTGTAATGCCCTTTTTGCTGGACTGACAAATCAGGCGTTAAATAAACTCCAGCTTATTCAGAATGCTGCAGCCAGAGTCTTAACTAAAACCAAAAGGTTTGAGCACATCACTCCTGTTTTAATTTCACTTCACTGGCTTCCAGTAAAACAGAGAATCGATTTTAAAATACTTCTTCTTGTTTTTAAGGCTGTGAATGGCTTTGCTCCCTCCTATGTTGTTGACATGCTAACAGAATACACACCGGTTAGATCCCTTAGATCATCTAGTAAAGGTCTTCTCACAGTGCCTAGAATCAACTCTAGATCAGCTTACGGTGCTTTCAGTCACTATGGTCCTACACTCTGGAATGCTTTGC
>JACXGM010038814.1:0-10740 GCA_016801145.1 Umbra pygmaea
AAGGTCCCTGGTTCTAATCCCCTGACCATCATGGTGAAGGCTCTGTGTGTTCAAAAATTCCCTGGTTCTAATCCCCTTGACCATCATGGTGAAGGCTCTGAGTGTTCGAAAGGTCCCTGGTTCTAATCCCCTGACCATCATGGTAAAGGCTCTGTGTGTTCAAAAGGTCCCTGGTTCTAATCCCCTGACCATCATGGTGAAGGCTCTGTGTTCGAAAGGTCCCTGGTTCTAATCCCCTGACCATCATGGTGAAGGCTCTGTGTGTTCAAAAGGTCCCTGGTTCTAATCCCCTGACCATCATGGTGAAGGCTCTGTGTGTTCAAAAGTTCCCTGGTTCTAATCCCCTGACCATCATGGTGAAGGCTCTGTGTGTTCATTGAGGTTGTAAAAAAGGAGAGAGGGATGAGATGCTAAGAGGCTATTGAGGTTGTATAAAAGGAGAGAGGGATGAGACGCTAAGAGGCTATTGAGGTTGTAAAAAAGTAGAGGGATGAGGCGCTAAGAGGCTATTCATACATCCATCCATTTTCATCTGCTTATCCGGGATCGGGTCGCGGGGGCAGCAGCTCCAGCAGGGGACCCCAAACGTCCTTTTCCCGAGTCACATTAACCAGCTCCGACTGGGGGATCCCGAGGCGTTCCCAGGCCAGGTTGGAGATATAATCTCGCCACCTAGTCCTGGGTCTTCCCCGAGGCCTCCTCCCAGCTGGACGTGCCTGGAACACCTCCCTAGGGAGGCGTCCAGGGGGCATCCTTACCAGATGCCCAAACCACCTCAACTGGCTCCTTTCGACGCAAAGGAGCAGCGGCTCTACTCTGAGATCCTCACGGATGACTGAGCTTCTCACCCTATCTCTAAGGGAGACGCCCGCCACCCTCCTGATGAAACCCATTCCAGCCGCTTGTACCCTGGATCTCGTTCTTTCGGTCATGACCCAGCCTTCATGACCATAGGTGAGGGTAAGAACGAAAACTGCCCGGTAGATTGAGAGCTTTGCCTTCTGGCTCAGCTCTCTTTTCGTCACAACAGTGCGATATAATGAGTGTAATAACGCCCCCGCTGTGCCGATTCTCCGACCAATCTCCCGCTCCATTGTTCCCTCACTCGGGAACAAGACCCCAAGGTATTTGAACTCCTTTACTTGGGGTAAGGAGTCATTCCGTACCTGGAGTAGGCACTCCATCGGTTTCCTGCTGAGAACCATGGCCTCAGATTTAGAGGTGCTGATCCTCATCCTAGCCGCTTCACACTCGGCTGCGAACCGATCCAGTAAGTGCTGAAGGTCACAGGCCGATGATGCCATCAGGACCACATCATCTGCAAAAAGCAGCGATGAGATCCTCAGCCCACCGAACTGCAACCCATCCCAACCCCGACTACGCCTCGATATCCTGTCCATAAATACTACAAACAGGATTGGTGACAAAGCGCAGCCCTGGCGGAGACCAACCCTCACATGAAACGAATCCGACTTACTGCCGAGAACCCGGACACAGCTCTCGCTTTGGTCATACAGAGATTGGATGGCCCTAAGAATGGACCCCCTCACCCCATACTCCCGCAGCACCTCCCACAATATCTCCCGGGGGACCCGGTCATACAGCTTCTCCAAATCCACAAAAAACATGTAGACAGGATGAGCATACTCCCAGGCCCCCTCCAGGATTCTTGCGAGAGTAAAGATCTGGTCCGTTGTTCCATGACCAGGACGGAATCCACATTGTTCCTCTTCAACCTGAGGTTCGACTATCGGCCGAACCCTCCTTTCGAGCACCTTAGAGTAGACTTTACCAGGGAGGCTGAGAAGTGTGATACCCCTATAATTGGCACACACCCTCTGGTCCCCCTTTTTAAACAGGGGAACCACCACCCCAGTCTGCAACTCCTTTGGCACTGTCCCAGACTTCCATGCAATGTTGAAGAGGCGTCTCAGCCAAGACAGCCCCTCCACACCCAGAGCTTTCAGCATTTCTGGACGGATCTCATCAATCCCTGGGGCTTTGCCACTGTGGAGTTGTTTGACTACCTCAGTGACATCCACCAGGGTAATTGACGACAATCCCCCATCATCCTTTAGCTCTACCTCTAATAAAGGGGGCATAGAAGTAGGATTCAGGAGTTCCTCAAAGTGCTCCTTCCACCGCCCTATTACCTCCTCAGTTGAGGTCAACAAAGTCCCACCCTTACTGTATACAGCTTGGATGGTTCCACGCTTCCCCCTTCTTAGGTGGCGGACGGTTTTCCAGAAGCACTTTGGTGCTGACCGAAAGTCCTTCTCCATGTCTTCTCCGAACTTTTCCCACACCCGCTGCTTTGCCTCTTTCATGGCAGAGGCTGCAGCCCTTCGGGCCCTTCGGTACCCTGCAACTGCCTCTGGAGTCCTCCGGGATAACATATCCTGGAAAGACTCCTTCTTCAGTCGGACAGCTTCCCTGACCACCGGTGTCCACCACGGTGTCCGTGGGTTACCGCCCCTTGAGGCACCCAAGACCCTAAGACCACAGCTCCCCACCGCAGCTTCAGCAATGGAGGTTTTCAACATTGTCCACTCGGGTTCAATGCCCCCAACCTCCACAGGGATGCACGAAAAGCTCCGCCGGAGGCATGAGTTGAAAGTCTGTCGGACAGGGGCCTCATCCAGACGTTCCCAATCCACCCGCACTACACGTTTGGGTTTACCAGGTCTGTCCAGAGTCTTCCCCCACCCCCTGACCCAACTCACCACCAGAATCGATCATTGACCTTCGGCCTAGGGTGCTCTGGTACCAAGTACACTTATGAGCATCCCTATGTTCAAACATGGTGTTCGTTATAGACAATCCATGACTAGCACAGAAGTCCAACAACGAACAACCACTCGGGTTTAGATCAGGGAGGCCGTTCTTCCCAATCACACCTCTTCATGTGTCTCCATCATTGCCCACAGGCGCGTTGGAGTCCACCAGCAGAACTATGGAATCCCCAGCTGGAGCCCCATACAGGACTCCGTTCAAGGTCTCCCAGAAGGACAAATACTCTGAACTCCTGTTTGGTGCATATGCACAAACAACAGTCAGAGGCTATTGAGGTTATAAAAAAGGAGAGAGGGATGAGGTGCTAAGAGGCTATTGAGGTTGTAAAAAAGGAGAGAGGGATGAGGTGCTAAGAGGCTATTGAGGTTGTAAAAAAGTAGAGGGATGGGGCGCTAAGAAGCTATTGAGGTTGTAAAAAAGAAAAGAGGGATGAGGCACAAAGAGGCTATTGAGGTTGTAAAAAAGGAGAGAGGGATAAGGTGCTAAGAGGCTATTGACGTTGTAAAAAAGGAGAGAGGGATGAGGCACAAAGAGGCTATTGAGGTTGTAAAAATGGAGAGAGGGATGAGGTGCTAAGAGGCTATAGAGGTTGTAAAAAAGGAGAGAGGGATGAGACACTAAGAGGCTATTGAGTTTGTATAAAGGAGAGAGGGATGAGATGCTAAGAGGCTATAGAGGTTGTAAAAAAGGAGAGAGGGATGAGACGCAAAGAGGCTATTGAGGTTGTAAAAACGGACAGAGAGATGAGGTGCTAAGAGGCTAATGTTGTTGTAAAACAGGAGAAAGGAATGAGGCGCTAAGAGGCTATTGAGGGCTGTAAAAAAGGTAGAGAGGGATTAGACGCTAAGGCCCCGTCCACACGAACACGGGTATTTTTTAAACCGGAGTTTTTAAAATTTTGGCACATGACATCTGAGTGCGCGCTGTTATCTCTGTTTAACGTCATTGTGCGCCACTATCTCCATTGTTTACATGAGGAGAGTTTGTGCAAAAATAATACAATTTAAAAGAGTCATAGCCAAACTATCATGTGCAATGGCGGACGTTGCCAAACTATCGCTGCTAATAACTTTGCTGCTAGCAGGGCTTATATACCGATACATGCACATTTATCATATTGCTGAACAGAGGCATCAGAACGCAATACTGCTCATGTCACTGCTTATGACTACACTACGCTTCCAGGACACAGACCTCGCCGGTACATGTAATAACCCTTTTTTAGGCTTCAGATTGGCCAAAATATCGCCACCTGTTGGTTTAGCATGCTCTTGACAGCACACGATCGGGCGTTTTTGCGTTTTCATGTGGACAGAGATTTTTTTAAACCGTGCTTGTGTGGATGAGATTTTTTTTTAAACGAATGAAGAAAAACTATTTTCAAAAATACCAGTGTATGTGTGGACATGGCCTAAGAGGCTATTGAGGTTGTAAAAAAGGAGAGAGGGATGAGACGCTAAGAGGCTATTGAGGTTGTAAAAAAAGGAGAGAGGGATAAGGCACTAGGAGGCTATTGAGTGAAGGGTTAGTGGGAGAAGAGAAGCTCACCGTGCGGTACGAGTCCTGGAAGATCTCCCTGGCTTCTTCGTAGTTGCAGACCTCCTCCAGACACTCTCTCTCCATGTTAGCAGGGAGGTTTTCCTCATTGCCATCGTTGGCCCTCTTCTGACGAGACAGAGCGATCACTTCACTGGCCTCCTGCTTATCCAGGAACACTTTGGGATGGAGAGACAAATTTATAAACCTCAGCTGTTTAGTAGTTCCCTGTCACACCCAAAGTTAGTTACATTCACGTCAGCTTTTAAATATGATTGAAAACATTTGTATTTTTATTTTTATTACCCATTATGAAATCTCTGCCACAATCTATAAAATAAAACGAAGCTCTACGGACTGAATTACAATACTGATGCCTTTTTACTTCTCAGAATTTTGCCTAAACCCAGCCCAAAAAATTGAATTGGGATGCCAAAACAACGTCTCTCTAATAGTGTTGTCATGATACCAAAATTATTGTTTCGATACTGATACCAAGTAAAGAATTGCGATTTCAATACTATTTCGATACTTTTCCTGAAAAGGGAGAAACACTATCAAATATCATTGCTGTGCTTTATTTTAAAACCGGGACAACATTCTAATTATATAATAACCTAATATAAATAAGTCACTGACAAATGCACATGCTCTTAGGGATGGGCCGATAGTGATACCAGTACTTGGTATCCACATTTTAAGACATTTTAATGGAAATGTAGAGCTATTCCAGCCCTATGCATATATTTCATATTGATGATAACGACGGTCTACTTCCTCATTCAGAGACCATGGTTATAAAGCTGTACACCTCTATATATTGCTATTTAAAAAAAGAAAGAAAAGCGATAAATGTGATAATGCTTCCCTGCAATATGAGGTTGCACACAAAATCACCACCTAAAATGCATAATCATTCCAAAGACGGAGCCACACATTAGCTATTGAAAATAACTATTTTCCTCAGCATTTGTCCATTAGAGTTAAAATGTCGAAATACGAAATCGTTTTTCTCATTGCTATTTTCATGTTTCTGTAACTGTAGAAAACGGCATGTGGAACGCCCCCCGGACCTAGCCTGTGAAAGCCACCTTCAGGAAGGAAAGACAAATATCAGTAGTTTGCAAAACTTCTGGTTATATGATTAATATTATAATATATGATTAGGTCATTCCCTGTTTTGGAGAAAGTCACTTCAAACAGACATTCTCATCTTACACAAAACGTCTACAATGCTTAAGGCAAATTCGAAGACAAACTTATTGCGTTCGCGTTTCTCTCACGTTAGCTATGAAGGAGACGTAAACCATTGACATCTGTAATAAATACTATTACACATTCTTGAACTGCAATGTAAATTACGTTCTTCTGGATATGTAGGATTTTTACTTTTCTATATTTGAATTGGCTGATCAACATCTAAGAAATAGCAGAGTTTAGATTTTAGGCAGGCTATTGGTTAGCCATGAGGATAATGCCCATAGTAAGCCTACTATTTCTCTAGATAGCCTCGTCAAACTACGGTGGTGCAAAATAGTGACTTGTCACAAAATAAACCATAGCCTCCTCATTTGATTTAAGGGCATGAACGTGATCATGTTATCTTTCGCATACTAACCTGTTGGTCTTTAAACTCCTTGTACAATTCGGGGTGCTTGTCGGCCAAGTGTTTCGCCAGGTTCGAGGTGTTGTCACTTTGTTTGCATTTGTTTGTAGCACTGACGACAAACGGGTCTCGACTTATAGGTAGCTATGTACAAGTACTTCCATACTTCACTCCAAGTGTCATCTTTTTCTACTAGTGTTGGACTGGCGACCACAGTAGCACTTGTACACTTGTGCTCGCACATGCAGCCATCTCACTGTAGTGTTTGTTTGTCACATGACAGCTGCAGGTTCTTTGCGTGAGGAGAAAAAACACAGACGTCCATAGGGAGGCACTGGAAGCGTGCGTTGCGCACACACCAACATGAAATACGTCTCTTACAAATCAGGAACTTGGTCATTCTTAAAAGTATCGATACTAATACATTTAGGAATCGTGACGTTTTAAATCTCAGAGAATCGCGATACTTTTGAAGTATCGGTGCACCGTGCAACACTACTCTCTAATACTAAGCATGCAGCTTAATATTAGCTGCATGCTTAATATTAAGTCTCACTGGGAAACGTTACTGTCCTAGGTGTCTATGTTAAGTGCTTAGAGTCCAAGTGAGGAATCTAACTGACCCAACGTTATTAAGCATCCAATGACATTCCTAATGTTTTCTCTAGCTTACAGCGAGCAGCCCTGGCTCCTTACCTGTCTTGCTGTTCTTGGTTTCCAGTTTGGCCGTCACAGTCCCCAGGAGGAGGAGTGAGAGGACAGTCCCAGTGGTGGTGAAGGAACCCATGGTGGAAGCTGGAGGACAGTCTGTCTGGCCTTCTGGCTGTATTCTGTCCAATCGTGTCAGCTCACTTATTCCAAGCAAATAACAAGGAACAATTGTGTATTCATTTTTGCACATCGTGGCAGGTTTGCAATTAAATAAACAATTTTTCCTGGTTCTGCCGTGTTTGTTTTGTTTTCCAAATCCTTAAATACAGTACACATCGTGTCATGTTATTGTGTCTCATGAGGAAGCCGGGGAGTAGCAGGGGAGTGCTATGTACAAGGCAAGAGTAGCCTATGACAGCTCTCACGCAGTGCACATGAAACACACGCATTTGATTGGTTTTACATGCTTACACGCCAATGTGAAACCAATCAAATGTGTGTGTCTCGCGGGCACTGGTTGAGAGTTGGCAGCTAAGTAGCAATAGGTTACATGAAGGCTACTCACATCAAATAACAAATAACATAAAAGTGGGTACATTTATGCAAAGCACTTTGATCAACTTCTCTCTGGTTTTAATCTTGTGGATAATTTTTTAATATACATTTACCTGCATATTATTCTGGATAAAAACAAATACATACATTACATTGTTACAATGAAAACAGGGTATCATGCATTTATGTGCTTTGATATAAGGTATTATTTAAAACTGCTACTGACTGATAAGTCATCGTTTATAAGTGCAAAGGGTCTGCTTTAAAACTAAAAAGACAAAGCTGCCTACTGTGGGTCTTTCTTGTATCTTTAATGCACTCATTTAAAGATGCAGATGTTAAGTACTCTAACCACATTTGCCTATCCAGAGAAATGGTTGTGTTGACTGTTTTACGGATTAGCATATAATTAAATGCACTACAGTGCAGCTTCTGCTTTTGTTAAGAAAGCTAAACCCAACAACCTTAATTGATAGATCAATATAAAAGGTGCCATCAGAAGAGTGACAATGCATTTCTCCAAATGAGCCCTTTTCAAGCAGTACTGCCATCGTGTGGTATGATACCCACTTTACTACCTACGTTTTTCATCAATTTCCAGATGTAAACAACATAGATGACTATTATTAAAACACACAAAACAAACGAGATTACCGGTATTTTGTAATCGTACAGTGAATTAGAATTCCACAAACGACCAAAATAATATAGATGTATCTATTCCTATATTTAGACGATATGAATAGAATCTGTAATGAATGATGATGTCTATTTAGAAAACTGCGTAGGGCAGACGCATAAAAAATAATGACACAAAATATTGGCGAGCACATAAAGAAATAGGCTACGAGAATGTAATATATATATCAAAATCGTAATTTGAAAATGCTAGAGGCCTACAGTATTTAATATCCACGATATTTTAGACTACAGTACCCAAAACCCAACCCACACAAACACACACACATTATGGTGGAGATTAACCGCTATTCAGTATATTACGAAACACATGACGATAATACGTGTAAAAACGCACGGTAACCTACCAATTTGAGTCGTATTAGGGCCTTAACCGAATAGGATGACCGTGGCCTGTTCAGTTCGGTTGGACCTGTAACGCAGCTACCCTTTCCTTCCTTCTGGATCAATCGACTCGATCCGTAGGAAAAACTGACAGCATCACATTGTGTTGCATTTTCAGGTCGCTGCGACGTGTGTAATCAACCACTGGAGGGCGCCTTGGATTCATTATTTTTTCATAAGAAAATGACAAGTCCTCTATTGCACAGTATGGCATGTAAAAAGTTCTCACACTTCACTCCCTTTGGACTTTTGCAAATATTGTGTTACAACTTAAAATAGAAAAAAAATAGTTTTGTTCTCTGATCAAAACAAAAAGTCCACGATGTCAAAGTGAAAAATACAAATGTAAAAATGGTTATAAAATTTATTGCAAATACAAAACAAAATGACGGACTGAATAAGTATTACGTGAAAATCTGCTATAGGCAACATTGGCAGAAATGAGGATAACTCATCTGGTGTACACACTTCAGTGTGGCGAGTGTGGCTTGGCTGTATGTTTGGGGTCATTGTCTTGCTGGAAGATGATCGTCTTAAAAGTGTCAGGTCTCCTCCAGACTTTAGCAGGTTTTTCTTCCAGAACAGTGTTAGCTATGTTCCAATCATAGTGCCTAGTGTTGAGGTGAAACAGCTAAAGTTTGGCATTAACAG
Organism: Umbra pygmaea; assembly: GCA_016801145.1. Lineage (NCBI taxonomy): Eukaryota > Metazoa > Chordata > Actinopteri > Esociformes > Umbridae > Umbra > Umbra pygmaea. The sequence goes on from JACXGM010038814.1 coordinate 8,876, forward strand.
AACAGTTTCTTCCCCTTGTCTAAGAGTCTCACTCAGTCATTCTGGCAAACTCTAGCAGACATTTGGTGTGAGATGCTTTCAACAATGGTTTTATTTTTGCCAGTCTCCCATAAAGCCCACTTTGTGACAAACCCAGGCTGTGGTTGCAATACAGTGTCTCCCAGCTCAGCCATTTTTGAGTACGGCCTGTTCTACACAGATCCACAGTCGTGCCATATTCTGTCAACTTCTAAGTTATGGACTTCACTGTGCTCAGGGGGATATTCAATGCCTTGGAAAGGCTCTTATATTATACCAAGATCACTACTTGTTGGTTTTGAAGAACTAAATTCCGGATTTGCTTTGAATGGTTAAATCTTCATAATGGTGTTTTTGTTAGGAATTGTACTAACCAACTGTGGGGCCTTCCAGAAAGACATGTATTTAAATGAGATTGTGTGATACACATTAACTGCACCACTAATTCAACTAATTATGTGACTTTTCTAATCCTGCCTTGTTGGCAGCTCCGCAACTCCTTGGACAGATCTGTGGGATGGCGAGGGCACGGACATGGTTCATCCAACCACATGTAGTACAGCCGCCGATTCTTTTCACACTGCAAATCCAACATGGAAGCCTTTAGTTGGATCATGCTTGGGATGATTGCGTTCACCAACTACACTTCCACGATTGAACCCACAGGCACCAAACTGGACGCAAGGCGCTGGAGAACAACGTGGCAGGATAGATAATTCCAGTTATCTAACTCAAATCTTGGGCAGCGTAATGCCGATTTGCACTCCGTCATGCAGGAGGCCCAGGGAAAGTCAGAGAACCCTTAGTCAGGCTCAAACCTGTGACTATCATGATGTAGACTGTCCTGCAATACAGCGACTTACCCCACTACACCATGCAGACCCCCTAATTACGTGACTTCTAATTACTTCTCATATAACACACTATATTCAGGTGTGTCATAGCAAAGGGGTTGAAAATATATGCTAACAATTATTTTCTGTTTTTGTAATTCATTTAGAAATAAATATAGATTGTATATGGTATGTCCCATTGATGTAATGGACATTTTATTTATTCAGTGAAAACATCTGATTAAAACCATAATGTATCACAATAACATTTGGAAAAACCCAAGGGCGTGAATACGTTGGAGAACCACTGTACTGTATGCATTTGTTTTGATTTTGTTGTTAATTTGCATGTTTACGTCACAATAGTTCGGGATTATAGTAGCTGTGCAGTACATATGTATTTGCATACAGTAGTATAGGCAACTTCATAGAAAAAGGGTAATATCATTATCTCTAGCCTTATAATTAGAATGTTTTCATAGTCGTCGTTCCTGGTTAAATAAAACAAGAAGTACAAAAAAATGTAGGTTTAATTAATTAACCATCCTTACCACAAACCATTAACCTGGTCGTCATTAACAATACATCCATTGGTGTTGAATATAAAAACACCTTTGAATGTTGACCTTGTCCTCAGTAACAACAACACAACCACTGGTGTTCTACTTGTCATTAGTATTGACAACACATCCTCTGCTGTCAACACCCTCTGGCCTCACAATGTCCCCTAAGGACAGTCGGGTTTCTAGTCCTGCACTGGTTAATCACTGCAATCTGTTGGTCTAGCTAGGATGTCCATACTTCATCACACTGCTTATCTACTTGCTGTCTTCTCCCTCTCCCTCTCCATTACACTCTCCTAATGCCTCCTTACCAGTGTGTGTGTGTGTGTGTGTGTGTGTGTGTGTGTGTGTGTGTGTGTGTGTGTGTGTGTGTGTGTGTGTGTGTGTGTGTGTGTGTGTGTGTGTGTGTGTGTGTGTGTGTGTGTGTGTGTGTGTGTGTGTGTGGGTGTGT
>JACXGM010038815.1:0-10739 GCA_016801145.1 Umbra pygmaea
TCGATACCGAGGAAAACAGAACAACAGCACGGGTAACGGGAAAACACAGGTGATAACGCTGGACACGACTGTACTGGACAAGACGATCTGGCAACTGCCAGAATAGAAAACAGGGTTTATATACAGGCCTAATGGGGAATCAAAAACACCTGAGGTGGGGAGGAGACATTAAACAGGTGAAATAGATCAGGGTGTGACAAAATGTGTACTAAGAAAACCCCAATTTTATCCTCAAAGTATTATTCTAATCCCATGTATCCTTATAGATTTTCCAACTAATAATTGTTGTTCCCTTTTACCAATTTTGTTCCCTTAATCTTTCCTTATTGTTATAATCTATGTAACTAGCAATTTACTATCCCTGGTACACAATGAAGACGTGCATGTTTTGTGGAAGCTTCTATTGCAGTGGTAGGGCGTGTTTCTAAAAGTTCAAGATAGCCTGGCTCGCTATTCCAAATTAGTTAGTCCTAACTCAATTTGTGGACGTATTTTACTAATTTCTTACCCTTCTGATATATTTTTTTAGATCTTTCTGTTTAGAACGCATTACTAATTTTCACAACCTATATTTCCATAAGAACTTTTCTAACTATGCAATTTCCAGACAGCAGTACATTGATAGATTTTTAGAGATCTCTAAACGGTCAACCTATTGCTATATAATTCATTCCACATTCCAAAGCATTTCACAAACTAATTAAATCTTGTATGGCCTCTGTATGAATTTCCCTTTTGTGTGTTTCTATATCTTCCATTTATTTCTAAATTATGTTTCCTCCGATCACCAAGCGTCCATCGGATTTAATCTAAAACCTCTGTTCTCATTCTTGATGTCAAAAACATTGAAACTATGTAATACCCAACAATAGTTTTTTTTATTGTAGTACTAAGAACAGACAAAATCAAGGCCAGGGGTAATTACAATTTAGAGTAGAATTACATGTTAAAAAGTCAGGGGAATATTGAATGAATTACACAGAGAGACAGTTTTAAGGGCTTTGGAGTTACTGGATGTACTGAGTGTCCAGGTAGGATTCAAGTTCCTTACAAAAAATTTAAAAGTAAGGCTTACCACGCTGAAATTTACATTTGTGTAAAAAAAATTCCCTAGAAAAATAAATAAGTTTATTAAAAAATATTGGTCCTTTACATCATTATCAAAGTTGTGCTGGCCAAATAAAACATAATTGTATAACAAAGAAAAATTCTGTGAGGAGAATGAATGTATAAAGATACAAAAATCTTTCCAGAACAGGCTTGTATATGTGCATTTCAAAAGAGATGAGAGATAGATTCTTCTTTAGCACCACAAAAGGAACATAGTGTTAATATCAGGGAACATCTTTTTTAGGTAGAGCTTCACAGGATAAAAAAGATGAATTAATTTGTAAGATACATCCTTGACCTTATTGGTTTGTTAAATATTTGGATGACAAAGTCCACACCTTCTTCCATGGAACATTGAGAAACTGGCTATTCCAGTGCGACACGATGTGTGGGAGAAAGACATTTCATCTCATTTTGAAATAGCTGTCTAATTATTCTGTTCCGACCAGAGGAGCTAGATACAAAACAGATATTTCCAGTCATTGTGTCAAAAGGATGCAATACTGACAAAGAAATCTGAAAACTAGCTGAGTCTCTGAGAAGAGTTATTGTTCCATCAGGGATGGCATCCATTACAATAGCAAATTCTCGAGGACTGATAGGTATATTATACTTGTTCAGGAACTCTGAATATGAATACAAGTACCCATCAGTATTGATCAATTGAGAAACCAAAATAAGATTGTTATTAGCCCAGTTTGGGAAAAACAACGACTGATTTTTATAGGTAATATTACAATTATTCCAAATAAAGTACCGGTGAGGACTGAAATTTGGTTTATAAATTAGGTGCCAGGCCAAAAGCACTTGTTTAAGAAAATTTGACAATTTAAGGGGCAATTTGGTGATGTTGTCGTTACACAACATTAGGAATGGGAGACCTCCCACCTTAGAGAAGACAAGACTAGGAAGAGTATTCCAGAATGAATCAGGGTTTGTTAAGTACTGTTTCAGCCAATTTATATTAAAAGTATTATTTAAGGAACTAAAATCTAGAAAGTTTAGACCTCCACATTCATAATTATTAATAACTATAGCCTTTTTAACGTAATGCCTCTTATGCTTCCACAGGAAATGAAATAGCATTCTATCAATATTTGCACATGCAACTTTATCTGCATATAAGGAAAGAGCAGGGTAAGTTATTCTTGAGATTCCCTCAGCTTTAGCAATAAGGGTTCGTCCTCCCAGAGATAAATCTCTTTGTAACCATGAATTACATTTTCTTTTAGCTTTCTCAACAACCGGGTCAAAGATCAGTGTACATCTGACTTAATCATCCTTACATATGGATATACCCAGATATGTCACCTGTGACTTAACTGGAATACCGTAAAGGGAGGGAGAGGGACATGTTTTAATAGCTAACAGCTCACATTTATTAAGATTTAGGTTTAAACCGGAAGCTTTAGAGAAAGATTTAATGTGTTGGATTACAACCGGAATCTGTAATTCATCTTTTAAGAACAGGGTAGTGTCGTCAGCTAGCTGACTAATAAGTATACGTTTGTTGGCAATAGTAATACTTGCAGATGACTATCCAAAAGAGAGGAGGAAAGAAGTTGTGCAGCCACAATAAATAAATAAGGGGATACAGGGCAACCCTGACGAACTCCTCTTGACAATTGAAATCTAGGGGAGGTACCCGAATTAAGGTTGATGGAGCAGTTGGCATTATTATAGAGAGTTCTTATAATCTTGCAGAATGGGTCACCAAACCCAAGCTTTTGGAGAGCTAAAAAAATAAAATCATGTTCAAGAGAGTCAAAAGCTTTGTAAAAATCTACAAACAGAATAAGACTTTCATCTTCAATTAATTCGCTATAGTCTAATAAATCTAAAACTAGTCGGATATTGTTTGCTGTATGTCTTCTTGGCATAAATCCTGATTGAGTCTCATCAATAACTGAGTTCAAAACACACTTAAGTCTTTTGGCCAAAGCCCAAGCTAATATTTTATAATCGTTATTGAGAAGACAAATAGGCCGCCAATTATCTATCAAAGTTGTATTTTTTTTAGGTTTAGGTATCAGAGTTAAGAGCCCTTGTGTTAAACTAGAATCCAAAGTTTCTGATTGAATGCTGTCCAAAAACATCTCTAGCAAGAACGGTGCCAAATATTTAGCGAAGCTTTTATAGAACTCGGCCGTCAGGCTGTCGGTTCCAGGAGATTTGTTATTTTTAAGGCCCTCAATCCCCTCAAATACTTCAGTGATAGTTATAGTTTTATCACAGGCAAGCTGCTCATCTTTAGATAATGATTTAACTTCCTTTAATGACTGAAATAAATTGAAGGCTGAGTCTTTACAGTAATTAGATTTATATAGTTCTGAATAAAAGTTACTACAGAAAGAGGCAATTTTCTTAGAGTTATCTGTCAAAATGCCAATAATTTGTAGCGAACTAATGAAAAGAATCCTAGAGTTGGGTTTTTCCATTCCAAAGAAATAAGCAGAGCTCTGTTCTCCTTGTTTTAACCATTTTCTCCTTGAGCGAACATAGGAGCCTTGAGCTTTGTATTTATAAATACTATCTCATTTAAATTGGAGCTCTGCAAGTTCTGTTAGATCAGTTTTGGATAAACTATCCTGAGTTTGGCTCTGAAGTGTTATGATCTTTGAAATGAGCATCTCCTCTTCGTTCCTCCTCTGTTTTGCCAAATCGCTGCTAAAATGTCTAATACACATTCCTACTTCATGTTTTAATAACTCCCAGTTTAGGCAAAAAAATATTCAGAAGAAGCTTTCACCCAGTAGTATTGAATCAGAAAGGAAATTCTTTTTTTTTTAGTTCATCATGCTTAAGTAGAGATGAATTCATTTTCCAATAAGAGGCTCTAGAATTTACATTTGAGTGTCCTGTGGATAAAGGGGTAGAAAGAAGGATAGTGTGGTGATCTGTTAAAGGAGAGGGAAGAATACTAACCGAGACACCATAATCTTTGAAAGAGTATGGTACAAGCCAATAATCTAAACGAGAAAGTCTTGAGCGATTCTTATTACCCCATGTATAAGATTTAGTGTTTGGAAATTTCTCCCTCCAGATATCAACTAAATTAAACTTATCCATGAACATTTTCAATTTTGAGTTAGGAGAAGTAGACTGCCTAGGAGGAAATATGTCAAGATTGTTATCAGGGGTGATATTAAAATCTCCACCAATACAAATTACGGCATCAGGAAATCTATTAAACCATAGTAAAATGTTGTCTCCTATCTCATTAAGTAACATATAATTTTCTCTAGAGGTATTATACCCATAAATGTTTACCAGTAAAACAAATATATTATTAATACAAATAACTAATATAAGAAAGTGCCCCTTAGGATCTGAATAACTCTGAAACACTGAACCTGTGAAATGGTTTTTCATTATCATAACACCAGCAGAATGCTCTGAACCATGAGCCATCCAAACCTCGTTGCCCCATTGGTTTTTCCAAAAAGAAACGTCATTGGAAATAGAGTGAGACTCAACAAAACAAAAGTCAGTTTTGTGAGAGTTAATATACAAAAATAATGCTTTACGCGTTATATTATCACGCAACCCCCTGGCATTGAGATAAACAATTGAAATAGACATTTTAAAGAACAGAACAAGAGATAATAATGCAAAAGTACCAGTAGCAGAACCCTCGAGGGAAAAAAAGTGCATTGGTAGCTGACTAACAGAGTTGGGTAAATCCAAACTTCGGCATGAACACAGTCAATTAAATGAGCTTTCTTAAAATGAAATATTACACCCACTGAAATTAAACAGTTTTACCCTGCTCAAGGTGGATACATTTCTGAACCATCAACAAAGGCACGACCTCCAATGAAGTGGGTTTTCTTTCCCTTCTTTTGAGCCTTATATAGCGCAGGCCAAAGAAGCTGTCGTCTTTCCCGATCAGCCACGATGAGATCCTCAGTGAAGCGAAGTTGATTGGCATGAAGAAACTCCGATGTCCTCGCTGCCTCCCATACTCCGTCTCTTGTAACTCGCGAAGAAAACTGAATAATGATTGGTCGCGGTCGTGAACTATTCTGGAGCCTCCTTCCAATACGGTGAACTGTCTCGATTTTGTCTGCTAGGCTGCTTCCTCCCTCAGAGAAAGTGGCGTCACAGATACGGATGGACTCCGCTCTTACGTTCTCTCTCTCCTTTTCAGTAACACCGTGTAAACGTAGATTCCAGCGATGAGAGTATCTTTCCAAGTCTGTGAGACGTTGTTCACAGAATCCCATTTTCTTCAATTCAATGTTCAATTTTGTTTCAACGTGACTGACTTTGCCTTTGATGTTGTTTATTTCAGCACATACGAAGTCCACAGTTTTTTTAAACCTTCAATCTTTAGGGCATTTTCACTCAACATTTTCTCTATGGTGTCAGAAAGAGTGTTAATCAAATTAGAGAGCATTGAAACAACAGAAGAGGTATCGTCATCTGCCTTGCCTTTCTTGGATGGAGGTTTAGCTGGGCTATCTGGAGGTGGAGTTCTGGCTCCAGAAAGAGTATTTTCCACAGACACATAGTTGTGAAAGTCCATCTTGTCAGATTGCCGTGAAACACGCAACATATCCTTCCTTTTGTCTGCGGTCGACTTCATATTACGAATATCAAAGAAAGCAAAAGTATAGGAGTGGGTAATTTTACACAACAGTAACTTTGAGAAAAGATATTAATGCTGTTAATAAAGTTTGTCAGCAGAGCTCAGCGAAAGTTAAGTTAGCAGGACGCCATCTTGCCCCCCCCTCCCTTGTTTCTTTACTCTATCACTAGTGATTGCTAATGTGTCGTCATCATGACATATTCCCGCAAAGCATTTTGGGAATCCGCGGCACAAACTTAAGGCGGCCATGCTAACTGTATTTTTATTCAACAGTCTTAATAACTTTTATTCATCAGGCGGTAACACTTTACAATAAGGTACACAAAAATGTAAGTAGTTACTGAGAAATGAATGAGGAACAAATGAGGAAGGACAGGTTAGTTAATGATTAGTTAAACATTCTGTGTACCTTCATATAAAGTAATGCATCCTACTGTGTGGTTAATCATTAACTAACCATTAGTTAAGCATTGTGTTTCCTTAGAATAAAGGAATCCATCACACTGAGTTGCTTATCATTAACAAATGAATACTTGACCATTAATTTACCATTAGTTAAACATTCTGTGTACCTTCATATAAAGTAATGCATCCTACTGTGTGGTTAATCATTAACTAACCATTAGTAAAGGAATCATGAAAGTCATCCCCACTGTCATCTATTCATTTGACTTTACTACTTGTGAAATCACAGGAAAGAAGTGAAACTGATTTCCTAATCATTCATTTATATGGTAACTCCCAGTCTGTGTTCTCATTATTTTACTATTACCTAATTATTACCAAATTACTCTGTTACACTTTATTTGGAGAGTCTGACATTCCATCTGTATGTGCTCTACAACTAATTGTGTATTTTAAGGGTAGGGGTAAGTTTAGAATATGTTTTAGGGTAATGGTGAAGGTTAGGTTTAACATAAGGGGAATGGTTAAGGTTAGGATTAGGGTTAGTAGATACGTTGTTTTGTTGACAGTATGCAGATAATATGTAGAGCATCTAGAGATGGACTCTCAAAATAAAGTGTTACCAATTATTCATTAATATGGTAACTCCCAGTCTGTGTATCATTAGTAGTGAAATTGAGTTCCTCAGTAACTTCTCATTATTTTATATTACCTAATTATTAATTAATATGGTAACCCACAGGCTGTTTATCTGTAACTAATCATTAGTGCTTGATTCACAGTCATTCAGGAACTTATCATTAACTAAGCAATGATCCCTCAGTAACTTCTCATTAATTTTATATTACCTAATAATTAATTAATATGGTAACCCACAGTCTGTTTATCTGTAACTAATCATTAGTGCTTGATTCACAGTCTTCAAGGAACTTATCATTAACTAACCTATCCTTCCTCATTTGTTTCTCATTCGTTCCTCAGTAACTACCTACATTTTTGTGTACCTTATTGTAAAGTGTTACCCATTAGGCTCATACACCAATAGCTCCAGCAGTGTTTTACTAAAAAGCGCATTTAGTAAGACCAGTAAACTAGTCAAAGTTTTCACAATTTACCATTTAACTTATGCATGATGTGTTTGTCTTAGTAAGTTACGTTGTTTTGTTGAATTCTGAATGCATGCAATGATAGAGCGAGGAGTGTGGTGCTTAAAACATTAGCATTCATTTGAACGGAAGACCTGGGCCTGCCTGCTGCAGCGACTTGAAGTTACTGAAAACTTTGTGTGTGTATGCATTAACACCAGGGTTCGAATTATGATTTCATCTTTGTGGGGGTCTCTTGAAAAAGTAGCTTAAGTAGGCGCGGCATCTGTAGATAAATAAATAAATAGCCTAACATTGGACTTCATTCATTTGAGTTCAACATTTATTAATACAGGAGTAGAGAAACAACAATAATTACAAACCACCTTATATCACCCTGTTGCTATACTGATGGTATGATTTTATTGTCCTCGTGGCAAAGAATGGGCTCTTCTAAGGGGTTTGGTATCTTTTGGTATTTAAATAACATTTGACTTTACAACAAGCAGCAACCGATGTATAACATAATCAAAAACACACCCATTGCGATATGCGCTCAGCAGTAGCATAAACCTAATGCATTCTTTTGGAAAACATGTTTCTTTTAGGCTGTTTATTAACATAATTGTTGTGACATTTATTAAAGGAAAAAGTGATTTTTTCTGTTGTCTAAATAATAGTGCTGATGATTTTTAGAGACCCCCACAGGTGTATGATTTTACTGCTTTCATGTGAGCTCCCAAGTAATTCGAACCTTGACTAGCACTTAATATCATGTAGTTGTATATATGGGTGCTGGAAGATGGGCAACAGCCAACATGTTGACGTCCCGCCGGCCCTTGACCAGTCGCTATGCTCGTAAGGATCCAGTCCTTTCATTCCCTTTATTTTCTCGTCATATCTCTTCTTTATATTAGATTTAGTTTTAGGCCACATGGTCCGAAAATGTTTGTTTTAGCCCGCTACATTTTGTAGGATTCTGTTTTTCACGCTAAGTTTTCATTATTTTCATGCCAGAACACTAGCCTGCTATGCCAGCCCAAATAAACTCAATATGGTCTGGCCAAACATACCCCTAATTCTTTGCGTTTTGATGACGTTGCTGCCCACATGGTCACATGTCTTAGCAGAGGTGGCACCACAGGTCCAAAAGTGGTGGGGCAAAATTTGTTACATATCGGGGCCTTTCTTGCGGATCAGTCTGAAGTTTTCTTGAACTGGCAGTTAAAAGTATTTGTCCTAATTGTATGCTTTGTTGATGAAAGATAACTGTTATTATTCACATACATTCAAGTAACTTAGTCAACATTTATCCAAATAGACAATTCATGTAACAATAATATTTACACTACATGCCTTCTCGATTGGCATCGGTGCTATAGATTTGATATTTTTCTCTTTGAGTCATGTTAATCAAAAACCTATTGAAACTACTAGAAACCTTAGTTATAATTCTGAATCATAAAAGCCAAAAACAGCAACTGCAAAAAACAACACTGTAGTATAACACAACAGAGCAGATAATATGTATAAAAAATACAGACTTTAGCTCTATATGGTAAGCAGTACACTTAAAAAGAAACCAACATAGAAAGACAAAGACATGATTAATGGGTCGATTCCTGAATGCCACATAACAGGGAGGAGAGTAAACATGGAATGCTCCTAAAACTTAGTTCCATATAAATGCACAAGTAATTCATTGTTTTGTTGTTAGTGAAAAACAATATTGACCTTGTAGTTGAAAAAGGAGCCTCATATGAAATAATACTAAAATGAAAAAGCAGAAAAGTCACGTGAGGTCTCGCGTGGGTAGTTGTTTTACGATGTTACCATGTTTCACTTGAGAGTTTACGTCATCTAAGTTTAGATAGTTTAGACTGATATATTGAATGAAAACCCTCGTTATTATTTGAATAGATATTGCTATGAGCAAAAAGGCATGCTTTTCATTGGAATTACAACTTCATGACATTTCCTCCTATGGAGTCTGTTCATTTGCATAAGGAGATCTACACTTTTTCACTGGCAAAATAACAGCCAGCAGAGAAACACTGTTACGGTTAGTTGTACAAATCCTTTCTTTTTAGTAAACTCTGTGTACACAAACAATGTTCTCAATGCTCGAGTTCATGTGTACAGCCCCTGGTGATACTTTGAGCAAAGTTTTATGTTGTGCTGAGCTTTCTTAGTGTTTTAAAGATAGCGATTTTGATGCTATCATAGTAGTGCCCCTGTCACTTCCATTCAAAAGGCGATTTGACCGAAACCAAAAAAAGTGGCGTTTCCGTCCTAAATATGCTTTGAAACAAATGTTTGACTCTGTAACGCCCAGCCCAGGGAGGGCTGGCATTTATGAAATATCTTGAACTGAGAGATGGACTCCTGTGTATGTTTGGTTATTTCATTTTTATATTGTTGTGTTTTGGTTTCCCTTGATTTTATTCAGTGCAGTGCATGGTATTTTAGTTCCTCCATTATTGTGTGTCATGCCCCTTTAATTGTTGTCACGTCTCTCTCTCTAGTGTGGGCTTTCATTTGTTATGTTTAGGTTAGGAAAGTCCGGTAACTTCTGGATCGGTTAGATTAATGATTACATACAGTCGTGTGTGATTAGGTAGTTAGCATTTGTTATATAAACAGCCCAGACTAGAGAGAGGGCATTGGGCATTGTGTTCTCTTCAAACCTGTTACGTGAGGGATTCTCTTTAAGTGTGCCTTAGGTTTCATTATGTTTCATGTGTCAAGAAGTTATCCGCGATTACTATGTGTGTGTTAATGTTCTGTTAATGGTAATAGAGAAAAGGCGTGCTGGTATTAACTAGGGGTGGCATGGTTCACAAAGCCCATGGTTCGGTTTTAGGGTCACGGTTTTCGGTTCTGTATGGTTCTTGTTGTTATTTTTTCTTTTAATCTTAACACTCCAGAAATATACTCCACCATATGATATGATATACAGGTCCTTCTCAAGAAATTAGCATGTTGTGATAAAGTTCATTATTTTCCATAATGTAATGATAAAAATTAAACTGTCCTATATTTTAGATTCATTGCACACCAACTGAAATATTTCAGGTCATTAATTGTTTTAATACTGATAATTTTGGCATACAGCTCATGAAAACCCAAAGTTCCTATCTCCAAGAATTAGCATATCATGAAAAGGGTCTCTAAACAAGCTATTAACCTAATCATCTGAATCAACTAATTAACTCTTAACACCTGCAAAAGATTCCTGAGGCTTTTAAAAACTCCCAGCCTGTTTCATTACTCAAAACCGCAATCATGGGTAAGACTGCCGACCTGACTGCTGTCCAGAAGGCCATCATTGACACCCTCAAGCAAGAGAGTAAGACACAGAAATAAATTTCTGAACAAATAGGCTGTTCCCAGAGTGCTGTATCAAGGCACCTCAGTGGGAAGTCTGTGGGAAGGAAAAAGTGTGGCAAAAAACGCTGCACAACGACAAGAGGTGACCGGACCCTGAGGAAGATTGTGGAGAAGGACCGATTCCAGACCTTGGATGACCTGCGGAAGCAGTGGACTGA
>JACXGM010038816.1:0-10739 GCA_016801145.1 Umbra pygmaea
GGAGGCCTAGGGGCTGACACTGGAGGCCTAGGGGCTGACACTGGAGGCCTAGGGGCTGAAACTGGAGGCCTAGGGGCTGAAACTGGAGGCCTAGCCTGAGAGTTGGGGAAACTGGCCTGACAGCTAGCAATCCTAGCCTGGACACTAGGAGAGTGGTTTGGTGGGCTAGCACTCAGAAGGGAGGCCCTACTCTGTGGACCACGTTCCTGTGCCTGAGAGCTAGGAGGGGTGGGGAAGCTAGCCTTCCTGCTAGGGGACCTAGCTATGGCTCTAGAAGGACTAGCGGTAGTAGCTGGGTTTCAGACGGGGGGTCCTACTTGGGGAACTCCTACTCTGAACCTGACCAAGAGGGGAGCTACCGGAGCTAGCCTGCCTGCTAAGGGGTTTAGCTTGGTTTCGGGAAGAGCTAGAGGGGCTACTTAGGCTAGCCTGTGACCAGGAAGAGCTAGCCTTTCTGCTAGGGGACCTAGCTTGAGGGCCGAGGAGCTTAGCCTGGGAGATGGGAAAGCTAGGAGGGCTGGATGGACTGGCAGAGGGCTGGGGAACCCCAACGCTACGACAGGGAGCCCTACCTAGTGGGCTAACACCCTGTACCTTAGATTCAGGGTAATTGCAGTCCTCATCAGTAGTCCAGGCATAAACCTCCTTGTCCAGGTCGAAGGGCTCCTCGTCCGAACTGTCCACATCCCACATGCTAACTAGGAGTAGTGGCTCCACGGGCTGAGCTCTCCCCAAAAACAATCCTCCGGGAGCCAAGGAAAAACTCTGGTCGCGTTCTGGTCTCCCTGATGGGTTGGGCATTCTGTCCAAAGACGCTGTCTCCTTTTTAAGGTGATTCATTCTATGTTACACTTGTGAACTCAGAGTTACTCAGAAAAGGACTTTTGCTCAAGTAAATTTCCACCTCTGTTAATGTCAACCCACATATCTATCAACGTCAACAATCGAATTAAAGCTAAAAAACAATTTCTACACCCACCAAATTCAGTATGCTAACTTCCAGACAGTTCTAATGGGTATTAACCGGTAGCATTCACGTTTCTAAATCATAAAATGTCTAAATTATATGCAACCAAATATCGTAATTCCATTGTAAAACCTAAAAGATTTGGCCGATATTCACTTGGTTAGTTCTGAGTTTTTGATTGTGTCCTTCCATTTTCCCCCACGGGGTTCCATCTATCGTATTCCAATTATGTTTTTACTGCATCAGTTGCCACACAAAAAGAAGGGAGGAGGTGCAGCCTGTGGCTCCCTGGATCCAGCCACCGAATCACTAACCATGCCTGCTTCTGAAGTTCTGGTTAGGCAATTCAAGGTGTGGCTTAGCCTGCTTCAGTTGACCTGTACTTGTTTGTTTTACCAAACGAGCCAATCAGCATCGTTCACATGACAATGAATACTGGTGTAACACTGTGACATGATATGGATTCTACTATAGCATGGACATCACGATATATGTAAAAGTTAAAACTGGACACATAGACATTGTATGCATGATGCCTGCCAATTAAGTCAGCACACACGCATCGGCAAATGTAGAGTAAGCTTCTGAACATTGGCTGTGAATTCAATTGTTGACAAAAGTGTAAAAAATAAACAATTAAAAGTGTATTGATTGAAATAATGGTTTTGAAGTATTGGAAAACAAAGATTTCAAGCTAGTTAACTAAGCTAGCAGATAAGCTATCTAGCATTAGTTAAAAGTAGGTAGCTTCAGCTAACACTAGGCTAATGCAAAAACGCAAAAAACTATTCCTTTTCTATTCTCCAACTCCATTCAGATTTAAAGCTAATTACAAGCCTGCTTGTTTTGTGCTGTAGCTTTTCGTTTGAATTCCATTTCCAATTGGGTAGCCAGGTAGCATACCTGTCGCAGTAGATGTAAAATGAATTCCACCCAGTGCCACTGTATTGGGATTACAAAACCAACAAAGCTACACCTGCCAATTCACATGGAATTGTATGTTTGTAATAGAAAAAAGTTTGCAAATCTTATGACATTTATTAACATTAAATCAAACTGGCTGAGAGACAGCAATGATAACGCTAACAACAAGTGATAGTTTCTTTACATTAGCCCATTGATGCTAAAGTCGAGCCTACAACATATTTATTGGCAATGTTCAGATATGTACAGAGTAATATCAAAAAACATCATGCTTCGACCACTTCATCTAGATAAGGTCTCGATGAAACTCTTGAAGGGACCAGGGTCGATATTTGCAGAATGACTGAATGACTTTGCAGAATCCACTGTTTATAGTGGTTATTGTAATAGTTTGCTTTTTGTATTTTTTTGTATTGTGGTTGTTTGTATTCTGGTCTTTGTCTGGTTGTAGAATGGTTGTAGTGTGGTTGTGGAATGGCTGAAGTGTAATTGTAGTAGGGTGGTAGTTATGTGGCAGTGGTATCATATGGTTAAAATGGGGTTGTAGAGTGATTGTAGTATGTTGTATTTAGTGTGGTTCCTTTATGTTTTTACTGTGGTTTGACCACTTGTGTGGGTCATGGTATGGTTGAAGTGTGATTGTAGGAGTTTCGGTGGTAGAATGGTTGTAGTATGATTGTATTAGTGTGTTGGTGGCGGTATGGTTGAAGTGTGGCTGTATTAATTTGGTTGCATGATTGTAGTGTGATTGTATTATTTTTGTAATTGTGGGTAAATACACTAAACCTTTCATCTTTTCCTCGCCATCTCCACACCAAACCCTCATCAGAACCTGGTGATGTTCCTTGGTCTGCTGGTTGCCTCGATGATCTCAGACGTACCTAAGGACATCAGTGAGCAGTTGAAGAGGGAGAAGAAGATGCTGGTGGACGTGTTCCTTCGGGAGGAGAAGGAGAAGCTCCAACTGGTCCAGACCCTCTTCTCCAAGAACCAACCTGGCCAGGGTCCCACTGACATGGCCCGCTTCCGTACTCTACCCCCAGGCCTCACTCAGAGCCTCCGCCAACCCCAAGATGAAGATGTAGAAGTAGGAGGGCCCAGAACAATGCGCAGGGCAGCCAGTTTCAGCCAGTTCACCAGACAGATGTCCACATCTCCTCGCAATGATGCTTCCCGGCACACTGCAGTCTGAAATAATACTGTAGCCATTCAATATCAACATTATTTCTCCCTACAGGGGACATCTAGACCCAGTAAAGTCTAGCACATTACGGTTGTCGATACTTCATGGCTGGTGACTTTCCAGCTCATCTTGCACACAGACTAGATGGGGGCCATTATCTTACGACCAAGATGATGATGCCAACACTGATCTCTCTAGGATCTTATAAAGACTAAAGGGATCAATGTATTTCTAAGCATTTTTAAAAATTCAACATTGTTTTCTGGATGTAATTTCTCCCTTAAGCTGTCTAAATTAATCAGACTAAAACCAATGTTATTTCTGATATTGTTTTGGTCAGGAAGTGATTAGCATTATTTTTCATCTTGCTATAGATATTTTTGCTTCACAGAGCAGTATTTCTGAAGTTGGAAATTAAGGAATGAAATGGAGCATACATTTGTCCAAGAGTAGCTTGCTAATATTAGCTATGCCAGTCATTGAAGGAATGCTTCTAACCAAACTGCAAATTAGTGATAGTATCAAAATGTTAAAGGCTGTCAGTAACAGATAACTAGCGAAACACTGTGGTAGTGCAACAGCTAGCTGGATGAAGTAATACTTTTTCTATTAGAGTCAGAAGCTGACTCAGTTACACTTTAATATTCAAGGAAATAACTGTTACATATTGACATCTTCAGTTAATTGTAAAGGACTAATCAAGCTATTTATGTCACTGAATATACCAACGCTTGCTAAATAGGTTGTAGACTCTTCTAGTGAACCGGTTTTCTAAAGTCGCTGGACTGGAAACCAACTTCCTTGCTCAGAATTTGTGCAGGCGACAGGCTTTTTATATTTTTTAACAATTTTAAACTATTAAATCACTGGCAACATTTTGTGATAATGTATTTATTCTGAGATAATGCCTATTTCATGTAAAGTTAAAGAATAGGAAAGTAATATTAGTTATTATAATATTTTTGTAGAACTGTGGTTGCTCAGGAATGTTAAATGTTCTAATATGTTGTCTATATTGTACAAGACAGGTGGCTCTTGTTGATGCGTCTGCACAATGATGCTATCTGATGTGAACACACAAAGCTCTGGAGGGACAGTGTTCTCTTTCTAATGTAGAATGTGTGCTGATAATGATCATGTTCTCCAAATCTGGTAATCAGGTTCTCCAGTCCCAATAATGATCTTATACTCCAATTCCAATACTGGTATAATTGTTTACCAATGTGTATGTTTTCTTGTTTTTTATCATAGGTAATATAACTTACAGTTTATATTGAACATTATGGGTCAGATAATGTTCATATTGACCATTGTACTTATGTGTGGGGTAATGGGTAGAATATGAAGTTTTAGTATGATGATAGAGTAGATCTGGATTCAGGTTTAGGTATAATGGCTGGATAGTGCACACATTTTTACCATTATACGTAAATAGTATATGTGTAGCAAGTTATAGAGGACCAATGTGTGTCTATCCTGATAATGTAGCTACACATAGAGGACAAGTGGGTTTGTCCTGATAATGTAGCTACACATAGAGGACCAGTGGGTTTGTCCTGATAATGTAGCTACATGTAGAGGACCAGTGTGTTTGTCCTGATAATGTAGCTACATGTAGACGACCAATGGGTTTGTCCTGATAATGTAGCTACATGTAGATGACCAATGGGTTTGTCCTGATAATGTAGCTACATGTAGACAACCAGTGTGTTTGTCCTGATAGTGTAGCTACATGTAGACGACCAGTGTGTTTGTCCTGATAATGTAGCTACATATAGGGAACCAGTGTGTTTGTCCTGATAATGTAGCTACATATAGAGGACCAGTGTGTTCGTTCTGATAATGTAGCTACATATAGAGGACCATGGATTCTGTCTTTATAATGTAGCTACATAAAGAGGACCAGTGTGTTCGTTCTGATAATGTAGCTACATATAGAAGACCATGGATTCTGTCTTTATAATGTAGCTACATAAAGAGGACCAGTGTGTTCGTTCTGATAATGTAGCTACATATAGAAGACCATGGATTCTGTCTTTATAATGTAGCTACATAAAGAGGACCAGTGTGTTCGTTCTGATAATGTAGCTACATATAGAAGACCATTGATTCTGTCTTTATAATGTAGCTAGCTACGTATAGAGTTACTGTCCTTATAATGGAGCTATAAATAAAAGAGCTTTTGTTGACATATTAAGGTCCAGTATGAAAAGGATGGTAGCAGGTATGTATTCAGGTTCAGTGTGTATTTCCTGAAGATTAAGGTTCATCACTGAAATATGAATCTACATGTTGAGGTTTATAACTGGACTATTAATACACACATTGAGGTTCATAACTGGACTATTAATTCATCCATTGAGGTTAATAACTGGACTATTAATACACATATTGAGGTTTATAAATGGACTATTAACCTACACTTTTATAACATGATACATATTTAGGTTTATTACTTTATTAATTTATGTATTGAGGTTAATAACTGGAAAATAATTATACATATTGAAGTTTTAAATGGATCACTAATCGACAATGAAGTTTATCTTGGTCATTAATTTATATATTAGGGGGTTTATATCTGGGTTATTTATCTATAAATTAAGGTTTATTACAACATTAACAATGTACAAATTGATGTTTGTAACTATATAATCTACAAATCCAGGTTTATAATTACACGATTGATCTACAAATTGAGGTTAATCACCAGATCAATAATCAACATAATGGTTTATTACTGGATTCTTCTACATATTGAGGACTATTGAGTTTAAGCTGTGGCATCAGTGTTTCTATCTCTTTGTTGTGGGACAAACCCTCCGCCTTAACACAAAACACCCTCAACTTTAATTACCTTCCACTCCTAAATAACCCCGTACACCCTAGCACTTTACACCCTAACCTTCTATACCTTAACCCTGTACACGCTAACCCTACACACCCTAACCATGTATACCATAACCCTGTACACCCAAACTCTACACACCCTAACCATGTATACCATAACCCTGTACACCCAAACCCTACACACCCTAACCATGTATACCACAACCCTGTACACCCTAACCCTACACACCCTAACCATGTGTACCACAACCCTGTACACCCTAACCCTACAAACCCTAACCATGTATACCATAACCCTGTAAATCCTAACCCTACACACCCTAACCCTGTATACCAGGGGTATTCATCTCTAACCCTACAGGGTCCAGAGCCTGCTGGTTTTCTGTTCTACCTCAACATTAATTGGAGTCACCTGGAGTCCCAGGTCTAAATAAGCCCCAGATTAGAGGATTGCAATTTAAAAAATGGAGTGGATCTGGCTTCGAGGTCCAGAGTTGAGTATGAGGTCTGTATACCATAACCATGTACACCCTAACCCTACACACCCTAACCATGTATACCATGACACTGTACACATTAACCCTACACACCCTAACCATGTAAACCATGACACTGTACACATTAACCCTACACACCCTAACCATATATACCATAACCATGTACACCCTAACCCTACACACCCTAACCATGTATACCATGACACTGTACACATTAACCCTACACACCCTAACCATGTATACCCTAACCCTGTACACCCTAACCCTAAACACCCTAACCATATATACCGTAACCCTGTATACCATAACCCTGTACACCCTAACCCTACACACCCTAACCATGTATACCAGGGGTGTCAAACCAGATCCACAAAGGGCCTAGTGTCTGCAGGTTTTCACTTTTACCTTGTACCTGAATGATTGAATGTCAATAATTGGTTAGGATCTCGCCTCACCTGGCAGTCTACGTCTTAATTGGGCTCTAATTGAAAGGAAAGACCAAAAACCAGCATACACTCGGCCCTCCGTGGAACCAGTTTGACACCGGTGATGTATACCATAACACTGTACACCCTAACCCTACACACCCTAACCATGTATACCATGACACGGTACACCCTAACCCTACATACCCTGACCATATATATACCATAACCCTACACACCCTAACCAAATATACCATAACCCTGTAAACCCTAACCCTAGACACCCTAACCATGTATACATAACCCTGCATATCATAACCCTGTACACCCTAACCCTATACACCCTAACCATGTATACCATAACCGTGTACACCCTAACCATGTATACCATGACACTGTACACCCTAACCCTAGACACCCTAACCATGTATACATAACCTTGTATATCATAGCCCTGTACACGCTAACCCTACACACCCTAACCATGTATACCATAACCCTGTACACCCTAACCCTACACACCCTAACCATGTATACCATAACCCTGTACACCCTAACCCTAGACACCCTAACCATGTATACATAACCCTGTATATCATAACCCTGTACACCCTAACCCTACACACCCTAACCATGTATTCCATGACACTGTACACCCTAACCCTACACACCCTAACCATATATACCATAACCCTGTATACCATAACCCTGTACACCCTAACCATGTATACATAACCCTGTATATCATAACCCTGTATGCCCTAACCCTACACACCCTAACCATGTATACCATAACCCTGTACACCCTAACCATGTATACCCTAACCCTGTACACCCTAAACCTGTACACCCTAACCCTACACACCCTAACCATGAATACCATAACCAAGTACACCCTAACCCTACACACCCTAACCATGTATACCATAACCCTGTACACCCTAACCCTACACACCCTAACCATGTATACCTTAACCCTGTACACCCTAACCATGTATAACCTAAACCTGTACACCCTAACCCTCCTAACCCTAACCCTCTGAACCCTGTACACCCTAACCACCCTCACCCTAACCCTCCACACCCTAACTCTTATCCTGTACACACAACCCTCCACACCTAACCCTCCACACCTAACCCTGTAAACCCTAACACTGTACACCCTAACCCTGTACACGCCAACACTGTACACCCCAAGACTGTACACCCTAACCCTGTACACCCTAACACTCCATAATATTAGTACAGTCTCTGTTGCACATTGTCGCATTATTACAATGTATCCATCATTCTCTCAGGTAACTCCTTCCGCTGGGTCGTCTCTATCTGCTAAAGGTCCCTTCTCTAGGTGAATTAGATATAAGGTGTAAAGTAACGGTCAAGCAATATGTCAAATGTTTGAAATGTACTGTAAGATCTGTAAAACATCTAATCTGGTAAGACTAATGGCTGTCAGTAGTAACCATCAGTAATTCTCTTTGTTCTTTAAAGTGATAAGAGATTTGTAGTTTGAGAATGTGTGCGCGCATACGTATGTGCATGCGTGTGCGTGCGTGTGCGTGCGTGTGTGTGTGCTGACACAGCCGTACTCCTGTCCCCCCTAGTGGGTGGTGGGTGGGTTGAATAAAAAGAAAACAAATCCGGTTCGTTATTCTTGTGAAGTTCATACTTTACATGTGTGTGCCATGTGTCACTTTCAATGTTTTGGTTTCATGGTTCAAGCAACCATGGATCTGTTATATTTTAACAGCAATTACAAATGTAGGCTAAATTTAGCTATCGCCATCTTAAAATGACTGAAATAATGGGGCATGTTTAAAAAAAACATCTGAATGAGCTAAAATCAACTCCATAAATGGTTTCATGCTACTCTAAGCAGCCACTTCTGTTAGCAATGTGCAGCTGCACCACAACTAATTTGACAACATTTTTGACGACAACAAAATAAACACATTTGTCTGCCCCAGTTATTTCCATAGATATGGCTCAGTATAACTTTAGTATATAATGGCTTTCAGGATGTTTTGCTAATGGTGGCTATAGTTAGTTCACGTTTATAATGGCTGTTTGGTTGTTCTGCTAATGGTGGCTATAGTTAGCTGAAATTTAATACTGACTAAACCTGGTTGGAATTACAGCAGTGTACTACATGAAAAATAAATACATATTTTTAATTTGACCTTAGTAGTTTGCTCATTATAATTGTCTTTTTTTTCAATCAATTGGTCATACCGTGCCTTGCAAGCTTTGCAAATGTAAATTCTAACGTTTTACTGAGTTAAAAAGTGTGCATTAACATTAACTTCTGTTTGATATTTTAAAACGCTGACAGTCAAAATTATTTATTTTAAGGGGAAAAACAGATACAGTGTGTTGCTTGCAAGTTTTTAACCCCCATACATTAATATAGAGCCACCTTTCACTGCAATACCAGCTTTAAGACTTTGATAAATTTGAAGTCAGATGTGTACATACCTTATACCTTAACCAAAGACATTGAAACTCAGTTGTCACAATACCTGACATTCAATCAGAGTATAACTTCCCTGTCATAGGTCAGTTAGGATCACCATTTTAATTTAAAAAAATTGTAATGTCAGAATAATAGCAGGGAGAATGATTTACGTTGTCTTTTATTTCTTTCATTTAGTACAAAATACTATACTAAAATGAGGAGAGAGTCTCACAGCTGAATAACTCTCTTGCTGTTAATCTAGACACTTTTGCTCCCTTGAGGTCACGTGAGGTTACGAAGGCTGCCTGTTGGAAAATGGAGCGAAAATGGCATCTCACTGGCCTGAACGTTCATTATCTAGCCTGGAAGGATCTTCTAAGTGACTACAGAGCATTAATTGAGATTGAAAGATCCTTGTATTTTTCTCAGACTATTGTAAACAAGAAAACCCAAGACAATTGTTAAAAAATATAAACAGACTGCTTCAAGTTAAAGCTGCTACGACCATGCCTGTTTCTCAGCTGCTGTGTTATTCTTTTCTTCATTTCTTAAATTCAAAAATGTATAGTGTTCGTAAAGAAATCTCTGTCTCATCTGTTTCTATTCTTTCATTCCATTGTCCACTTGGTTTCACTGGTACTTTCCTAACTAACTTTCCTCTTCTTGATACTGAGACTCTTAAAAGGGAGGTATCTTGCATTCAAGATTCCACTTGCTTGCTTGATCCTATTCCAACAGGCTTATTTAAATCTTGCTTTTTTTTCACAAAACCATTCTCACAATTAACAGCTTGTGGTTAAAAACAAATAAAATAAAACAAGATTGTAACATAAATGCAAATGAAGACATTTGCAAAAAGAACACTCAAATATATTCTGTAATTATATTGGCATGTTATGTAATTAATCCTCATAAATAATATGGTAAACAGAACAAAATCATGTTTAGAACTCATATTCTTGTCGATGTGTCCATCTGGCGGAGGAGATATACATTGGATTAGATAGATAGATGTCTTCATTGTCCACTGGGGAAAATAGTTTTCATAGTATAATTGTCATCAGCTACGGAATCATGGTGTTCATGTATATGCCTTTAGTTCATTTTATTTTTAAATGTGTTCCATCGTATGTCTTAACCATTTTGAAAGGTGCTAGAAATTCAATTTGCACAGAATTATTTCCCATTTACAATTATATTAATACCGACATATGTAGCTTATCAGATACAATCAAATGGTTATAATAATAATAATAATAAATTTTATTTAAAGGCGCCTTTCTCGGCACTCAAGGACACCGTACAGGGATACATAAAACAATAAAAGCAGTAAGTAATATAGCAACAATTAAACAACAAAAACAGACAGAGCAATTGACATCAGATGGAATAGGCAGTTTTAAACAGATGTGTTTTGAGTTGCGATTTGAAATGGGGG
>JACXGM010038817.1:0-10738 GCA_016801145.1 Umbra pygmaea
CATGAGACAAGTCACGAGTTGAGTAGAACCTTCTAGAAGGTATGTGAACAACAATGCAAAGGCTATATAAGTCAGTTCCATATGACCACTCGGGGCATTTTTCCAGAACCCGTCTTGGTTTCCTTGTTACGAGATGACCCTGTTTCCGTAACGAGAAGTACTTATTAAACATTCTATTATCAACCACAACCTGACTCCTAAAACCATCATTTCAACAAAGATCTTACCAGCCTAGAATTCTAACACTTAACAGGGGTATGATGATTTTGCTTAGGCAGGGTATAACCTTATTCCATAGTACTTACTCTAGCTTGACCTTGCGCTCCATGAGTGAGACAGCTACCTGATGAGCGAGACTGTCAAATAATTACTTCAAGCAATTTAGGAACATATAGGCAAATTATAGAATTTCGTCATTGTTTCCGCTTTAATGAAAAAGGAATGGCTCATGAATGGAACGGTTGCTCATATTGGGTTTAATGTGTTCAACCCCATGCCATTTAATCCAGTCAAGCTCATTAATATGGGCCCATCCTCCTCAATTATGGTTCACCGGCCTCCACTGGTAAACTTGCAAAGTGACACAGCAATGCATCATTTTAAAATGTTCCATCCTAGATTCAGAATTATCTTTGAATTCTGATTTAGAGAAATGTAAAGTATTGACACTGGGGCCAAACAAAATACACTGATCAGCCATAATATTATGACCACCTGCCTAATATTATGTAGGTCCCCATTTTGCCGCATAAACAGCAATAAACTGCAATGCACTGTGTTCTGACACCTTTCTATCAGAACCAGCATTACATTTTTTTTACAAAAGTTGCTCAAATCCTCACGCTTGCACATTTTATCTGCTTCTAACACGTCAACTTTGAGGACAAAATGAAGAAGCAGGAAAAATGGGCAAATGTAAGGATTTGAGCGACATTGACAACGGACAAATTGTGATGGATAGACAACTGGGTCAGAGCATCTCCAGAACTACAGCTCTTGTGGGGTGTTGCTGGTCTGCACTGGTCATTACCTATCAAAAGTGGTCCAAGAAAGGAAAAGTGGTGAACCGGCGACAGAGTCATGGGCAGCCAGGGCTCATTGATGCTGCATGTGGTAAGTGAAGGCTGGCCTGTGTGGTCCGATCCAGATAAGCTACTGTAGCTCAAATTGCTGAAAAATGTCATGCTGGTCCTGATAGAAGGTGTCAGGAAACTGATGTTTTGGCGGCATCTACAAAATTATTAGGTCATAATGTTATGTACAATGCTAAGGATTGTATCCAGGCACTCTGCAATGTAGTGTACCCAAGAAGAGTCTTTTGTGTTATTCACATGTGCCCACATGTTATTCACATGTGCCCACATGTTATTCACATGTGCCCACATGTTATTCACATGTGCCCACATGTTATTCACATGTGCCCACATGTTATTCACATTTGTTTTTTCTGTAAGGGTGGGTTAGGTTGTAGCCGCTTCTATTCTAAAGCTCAGTATATCCTCTTCACATTACCAATACATATAAACTAAAGAAATAGAGTAGGACTGCCCTACTTCTTAAAAAAAAGACAAACGTACTTACGAAGTATTCTCTCCATCTCCTCACATTTCTTGACTTCCTTCACAAATCTGCGCTGAAAGTCCATTGTTCCAGGATGTAGCTGAAACATGTAAAGGTTTGATCTTAAATTGTCTGACATGTTTCAGTAATGTACCTATAACTAATGATTTCAGATAATGTGTATATATTATATTGTAGTCTGCTGCCCCTTCACCTCTTTCTACAACCATTATCTGTTACAAAATGCACAATAGTACATTACTCAAAACAGTTTTTGCATGGTGAATGTGTAATTATTGATTTGTGAATGTTTATTTCAGAGGCTTTGCTGATGATATTCTTTGAGAGGAATATCAATAGGCCTATTTGTAAATTGTGTCCATGTTTCGCATATCATTTTTCATAAAAAATTTGCAGAGTAATGTGAAAAGTTTCAGACATTTTCTATAATGACTATGATATAACAACTGGCTGATTTCAAAATGATATTGTGTCTGGAGTAGGCCTACACTACATCATTGAATCAATAGTTTATAGTTGAGCATAAAGCAAATGGATAGGACCCTAATTCCATTAGCATATTGTGCTTTGTTTAACAGCCGTCTTCCCTTTTTTGTATTAAACTAGGGTCACCTTTTTTATTTGACTAATTTAATATTAACAAGGTATTTGTCAAAATTAAAACAAATATCAAATGTAAAGATAGTTTTTGCTGTATTTACATATCTACTGGTTTGACTGGATATGGGATGATTTTACTCACATCTTTAAATTGCACCAATCCTAGATGTCCCAGCTCATTGATGCAGTTATGAGCTGACTCTGTCTGGAAGAACAGCTGCACAAGGCACATCTCTTCACTCCGAAAAAACGAATCCATCTTTTGGTTAAGCTAATACCGATTTCTCTTTGTAACTTTAAAATAAACCCAATCCTGGCTTTGGTTGGTCAGGGAGTAAACACATACACAGCCGGCAAGGCAACTGTCTGATAGAAGCTTTCCAGCTGTTTTATGTGGTACTGCTAATCAATGTGTTTTTGAAGGGCAGCCTAAACATGACATAGAAGAAGTGGTTGTTGTGTCAGCCGGATCAATACATACATGGCTGCGATGGTAGAGATCAACACCACATGACATGATGGGCTAATGTGTGTTGTGCAGAGCCTGGGCCACTGTCATTAGTGGTACTGACTCTTATAACATACATTGATCACTTATTACAGAGCTTATTACACAGCCTCAGCCCATTCAACATGAAATCCATGACTACAGGACTAGAACGTGTGTAAATATGGGACATAATGCTAAAATTATTTTGTTATGCAAAAATTATCTTATTTAATCTGCCAACATTAATCACCACCCAACTACCTAATAATTCATAGTTTAATTTATTTAAATAAGTGAATACTATCATATTTTATAAGATAAAAGATGAGAATAACAAGAGAAATTTTCAAACTACAGTCTGTGGATCTTATATTCACAACAACAACAGATTAAACAGATGGTGAAACTGAAATTATTAGGGTGGCCAAGAAGAATATTGGTATCCATGTTACTCCACCAGTAATAGGCTTCATATGTATATATATATGCAGTCCATATATATATATATATATACATACATACATTTTTTTTTGCCGTGTGTATTTCAAATTAATAGATATTGAAGAGTGTAGATTTTATGTTGATGAGGAACCCTATTAAAAGCTCACTTATTTTTCGATGGCCTATTGTTGCGAGTTATAGGATTTTTTAAATCTTATTTTACATTATTTTATGTTGAAACGATATCTTAAAGGCGAAAAAATAAAATCACCTGACCATAAAGTAAATTTATTGGAAATATTAAAAAAAATATTTTGCTGGCGTGTGTTCAGTTATAACAGCACCCTACATAGTGTCTACAATCGGAAATCCCCTCCCACACATTAAATTTATAAAGGGACCGTGCCCCACTACCGCAAAGAGTGCTTCAGTGATTGGGGGTGGTCTCAAGTCATGTGATTCCCAAGCATCACCGAAGTCCTTTGTTGATGGTGATTCGCAGAACCTCAGACATTGTCTGAGTACATATTGCAACTACACGTTATTTTCGCTTTTTCTGTTATTGAGGAAGAAGGCTAGATTCTCAGAGGGAAATGTAAAGCCGCTGTTTGCCGCTAGGAAAGAGAAACAGACACGTGAAAGGTAAAGGTGCGACAGCCAACATAGCCCATGATAGCACACTGTATCACTACGACGACCAGACGCGCCACCAATCCAGAAAACCCGACATACGCTTTATACCAAGTATTTGTATTTTAAAGTCCCAGATAATGCGTTTTTTTCTGTGGCTATCCGGGGAGATACTCCCCATGAGGCAAAATAAATTAAACCTTTTTTAGTCGTGGCTAAAACAGATTGTCAATAACAAAGCGCTGTGTTCTCTTTCTGTTCATGCACATCTTTTGGATTCGTTGGGATATTTTTTGCATTTTCAAAGAAAAGGCGTAGTTTGTGATTTGAATAAAATACGGTGTGTCCACTACACATCATCGTAAACATCATGGCCATAAGATATCCACTCTCATCTCACGGACCCTCGGCAGGCCGTTTTGTCACCTCTATCCTCTGTCTTTTGACCGTCTCTACATTGCCTGGAGCACAAGCCTCGTACCCTCAGAGCAGCGAATGTGTCTCAGGAAAAGACACGGGATGCCTAGGTGTGTATCGATCAACATATTGTTTAATTGTTATACTTTACCTTTGTAAGAAGTGTTTTTGTTTTGTTTAGGACCTCTGAAGGTAGGTTATCCTCTTTGCTGATTGAACGCTGCACCTTGAAAGGCATCCTTCTTGACCAGCAGACAAAGACCATCAAGTTCAGTTGGTCTAAATTAGACAGAAAATTTGAAGTAAATGTATGAGGAATCACCTAGGATCAACACTTGTTCTGTTTTTCATTAGATTTAACGGAAATACGATTTCATAGGCCTATGTTTATTGGGAGAATACTTAGATCTGTTCCCTCTGGTGAGGTGCATGCAGGGAAATAATTCCCATCTGTGAACCCCACCCTGGATTTGTCTTCTGATCTCCATAACTGGGGTTTATTATTAAATGGAAACAGTGCTTAGTTTCATGGTCAGGACAGGAAAATACATAAGCTTGCCCTGTGTATTTGTGCCATCATTGAATTCAGGTTTGAAGAGTTGACTTGGTTTCACAACCACAGGCTGGGCAGCGTTCATTGGTGTGTGAAACACATTTGAGAAAGATATACACAATCGTCATTTGTGTTGTCTTCTTATTTCCATAACAATTGTTAATTACAAAGACAGTTATTAAATCTCATGTATTAATTTAGAAGGCTACAGATTCAGACATTTACTTATGGAGTTGTACAATTTCTAATAAAGAGCTAACTGTCTGAGTAGCTTCACTAGTGAAGAGACAATACTCATTATATAATACTCTTGTCAGGGTATGTGTTTACATTTGCTAGTTAGCTGATTCATGTCCTCCAAGAAGCAGGGCCATCTCTTCTCCTCAGGGTCCTGGTTGCTCTTCACTGCACCTGAAAACAACCTGCATGTATAATGGGTGCTGATCATGCTCAGAAAAACCCATAACAGCTGTGACCTCAACAGCTGTTCAGTTAATGAAAACATTAACAAACATCATACCCAGCCATCACCTATGTCTTAAGATGTCTCAAGGCATGGTGATGGCTGGGTATGATAGGAAATATATACAGGTTCAATTCTCTGTTTCTGATTATCTTTTTAATTGCTTGGTATTGGAGGCAAGGTCCTTTGTTTGTGATGGACCTAAGGTAAATGATGGATGATATGAGAAACTGATAATACATATTGGCATCAGACCACTTCACCTAATTGTTTTACCCCAACATTTTTGGTGTCCATATTTTGAACATTGTAGGTGCCCGATCTGCCACAAGGAATAGCTAAAATGCAAAGTAATTTGCACTGCCTTTTGTGGAATTCATTGGCATGTTCAGTAGCTGATATACGAAGCAGGATATGTACCCAGGTTGCAATGATGCATTTCCACTGAGACGCCAAGCCTTATACTGCTGTTACACTCAGGAACCTGATATAAGATTGGTTTCACATGATTTGACATTGGCTTTGGGTGTCAGCGGCCGCTTTTAGTACAGTGAATTGTGGTTGTCCAACTGCTGTCTTTGCAGCGTTCAAAATAAGGCAGTGGCTAGCCTACCATAACTCAGCCCATCACAGCAATGTCAACTGTTACATGAATACTAAACAATTAGCTTGACTACTGCTAATTAATCATACATACATCCTTGTTTATAATTTTTACACAGGAATAGGATTTTTCTTTTTCGACCATGCATTGAATGGGTTTCATTAGGTCAAACCCTCTTTATTGCGAAGTAGCACTTTTTATGTTTTACCTCAATTACATTACTAATGTGGCTATAGTCAGTGCTGGTCACAATCAATTCCATTTCATTATGGTTTGATTGAATTCCAGACCCAATATGACTTCAATTAAATATTTTGAAGACTGGTTTTAGGCCATGACGGGGATGTACTGTAAAAGGCTTGTTTCTGTACCTGAGGGAGTCACTTCAAGGAGGAAATTAGCCATTTGGTTAGTAGTCCCTTTTTGCAGGGTCACTGGGATGGGGGTTAACCTTATTATACAGAGCCAAGGAGCATAATCTGAAGTCTGTTGTTAATTGTTAGTAGTGGCTGATGATTTGTTCAAAGGTTAGCCCTCATGTTTACCTGTCTCAAGCCATTGGACTAGTTGTATAGTGGGTGCCTCTTCATAGGCCATCTGTAACAGAGTGGTTACTCATTGGAATTAAACAGCTTAAAGCGCTTAGCCTCCCGCTGCAGATCACACATGTTGAAAATTGGTCTTGACTCCTGGGTCCTGGCAATGATAGCAGGAGGGAGCTTCCAGTCAGCATTAGTGGGGTAGGATTATCGTATTACCGTGCACGCCCTGTGTCTTTCATTTGCACTCTCTTTATATCTTAATTTCTCTCTGCTTCTCTCATTCTCTTGTCTTCATTTTTCTCCCATCCTCCATCTGTTTCTCCCTGTAAGTCCCACAGGCCAATAGTTTTCCAGTGTTCTTCCAGTTGATAGGGCGGCTGGGAAACAGCACTTTTGACCCTGGGAGGATTTAAATGGCTCATGTCAAACCTGCCTGGGAGGCTGAGAAGGCCTTCTCACTTCTCCATTAGAACTCCGTTAACCTTTCCTCTAGAGTCAAGCCCGCTCCCTCAGGGTGTCCGTGAATCTAGAGTTGTTGTGGCACAGCAGAACAACAATCGTTTGCACTGCCACTGTAGTTATCAAGGTTGAAGTACGGTAAAACACACACTGTACTCTGAAAGCCAAGCAGAGAAATTAACTCCTCTGTAATTTCACTTAATCAGTAGTGCTTTTGACAGTGCTATTACCAGTCTCTTCATATCACTACATCTTAAAAACTCAGTACGTTGTTTTCACCAAATTTAAATGGTTACTGTAACACATTGATCCTGATTATATATTCCATTATATATATTGATTATATATTCCAAAGTTTATTTAAACAATAATGGTGATGGTTGCAATACTATCTATATATTCTGTAAGTGCCTCTGAGGGCCTGTCATGTCCTCTTTGGCTACCTGAAAATGTATCTGAAGCAGTGTCTCTCACAGCAGTGTTTGAGTTCTTGCCCCACAGTTATCAGATGAGCCTCGTCTGGAATTTTTACACTACAATCGATAGCTTTCAGTAACATTTTCCAAATCCGCTCGGGCCAATGTCGAGTCACAATTGTAGCGTGTAAAGTTGCGAGTCTCTCGACTTCCACGCGACCTCTGTTGGTAGCGCACAAGAAGAAATCGAAAGATCTACACTGGACGTCAATGGGCTGGGCTGATTTCTGAGCGACGTGCTCAGGCACCCGGCTCGAAACATCTTGAGTGACACACCCACAAACGCGCAATTGCTGTCTGAACACGACAGTGTAAAGTAAAACAATATGGAAATTAGCTCGCTCAGATATCGGAAAATGTTGCTGAAAGCTATCGGTAACTATCCTAGTGTAAAAAGCCCCTAAAGTTTCCTCTGCAGCTCTCTGGGTCCCTGTGGGGCTTGTTTGTCTTCGCTCTGACATGATCGTGCAGTGAAAAGGCATTACATTTTAATGGAGGACAGTGGCTGCATTGCTCAGTCCTGTTACGACTGACAGTGAGTTGTTGCACATTGCACCGACTTTCTGAACGTACTTTCACTAACAATGCACAGCTAAGCTTTTTCTGCTTGGGAGCTCTTATTAGTAGCACCATCGGCGGAGTGCAGAGATGGCTATTGATGCCCGAGGAGTGTGATGGCTACGTGTTGCTAACGACCCAGGTCTTCAACACATTGACTCCTCTCTTTTTAGTGCCATTGATTTTTGCTTCCTCTGATAAATGTGAGAGAAGGTTCTTGTGTATTTCTGCCTAGAGTGGAAGCTTTCTATTGACTTTGGACTCAGACAAGAGTGTTGGATGGATGCAAGTCATTACTGGAAGAAGTCATCAAGTGGCTGTGATCTCTGAGTTGTCAGGGCTCAATTAGCCTGGAATCCCAGCTGATTTGTTACATGTTGAAGCAGAGTGTAGCTTTAGATTCTAGCCTAACTGTGTTATATGTAGAAAAATGTGTTTCTAGTTACCCCTGACCATGTGGTGTTTGTCAAAGGCTTGAGTGTGGGGAAAACTGTGTTTTGAATCAAATGTGAATAAATGTAATGTATGCTGTCATTTTTCTTCTGTGTTGGGATATGTTTGTGTGCGGTTCGAGGCTGTTGGGGGGGACTGGGTGTGGGGTTGGTGGAGGGTGGGGGGTTGGGGTGGACGGGTTGCTTGGAGTGGAGGGGTGAAATAGGGGACCGGATGTGTTTTCTGAGGCTCCTGTGTTTTCTATGTATTGTTTCTGTTTGCCATAAAAAAGTACAAATGCACTGTAAGTTGCTCTGTATTATCTGCAAGGCTAACTATTCAGGTTTTTATTACTCACCTGAAAAAATGAATCTCTGAAATAATGGTATTTTACCACCTTGTTCACAAAAACACTTTGCTCTTAACAGACTTGTCTGAGAAGAAGAGTGACTTGAGAGTGTGTGACACTACTACATGTCGTTATGGGGGAACCTGTAGAGAAAATGGAGCTGACCTGAAATGTGTCTGCCAGTTCCATGTAAGTGAAACAGTATACTGACTATCATGTTCTCTCTATTGTGAAATGAGGCTACCGTTACCATGGCCACTATGCAGCATTTATGGCCTTCCTGGTTCCGGTACAGTAACACTGTCTGTGACGGCTCATTAACTCATACAGGCTGTCATTCTCCATTGTGTTTCAGTGCAGCAAGAAGTACACGCCTGTTTGTGGGTCCAACGGAGACACCTATCAGAACGAGTGCTTCCTGAGGAGAGCGGCGTGCAAGCAGCAGAAGCCATTATCACAAGTCTCTGAAGGGTCTTGCTTTCCAGGTGAGTCTCAGTCAAACACATTCAGCAAATCATCTAATCATATTAATATATATCACAATATTCTGTCCCTAGTCCTTTTGTTATCAAGCTGAAGCTTAATATTTTCCTATGCTCTAAAACACAGATGGGAGTTCTGGATCAGGCGATAGAGGTACAATGCTGGACTTGCTAACCTATTCTACAATGCAACAGTAAAATACGTGCTCTCCAAATCTGAACTCTATTGACATTAACACATTTTTTATCTCCTCTTCCTCCCTATAGATGATGAAGGTTCAGGTACGGGCAAAGGAAAAAAACCCACGAAATGTGGCAACTGCAAGTTTGGAGCAGAATGTGACGAAGACTCAGAAGATGTAGTGTGAGTGCTTTCCCCTGCTACTGTCTGCTATTTAGTTATTTTTAGAATCGTTATTCAACCAGATATGTTAGTTGATGACGAGTACTTGTTTTCGGTGATGACCTGGCCAAAGCCATTCAACTGCAAGAGAACAAGGCAAACATGTTGCTCTTACTAGTTTCTGAAATACGAACTGGATACTATTTAGCTGCTAGCCCTCCTTCCAGATCTTCTCTGATGTTCTCCATATATGAAGGTCCTGGGTTGTCTCATTCAATTGGAGGTGTATGTTTAGCACTGCCAATGCTGCATTGATAATACTGGATTACTGCAGCAGATGTTCATGTCACTGATCTGATCAACATCCAGGTGCATGTGCAACATTGACTGCAGTGGCCATAATGAGAACTCAGTTTGTGGGACGGACGGGAACTCCTACATCACCCCCTGTCATGTGAGAGAGGCTTCATGCCTGAAGCAGGTGAAGATCGACGTGAAACATCTTGGGAGGTGTCCAGGTAATACCATATCTCACATTTAGGATTACATTTTAAAACATTTCATTAATATTTTTACAGTTTATTATAAAGGGGATTATTCTATTATGTTATTCTCTCAGGGAAAGCAAACAAAAATCACAATTAAATATTTGACAGTTATTATGAGTGATCAGATTTAACTGTAATTCGGAACTTTACAAAATAGCGCTTGGACGACGTCATCGATTACGTAAATACGTCGATTAGCCAAAGGTACCGTCGACTTGCCATATTATATTGCTATGATGTCTGAACGTGAAGATCAACCTGGTACTGCAGCTAAAAAATCGCGCCCAAGGGCTTCACATATGGGAGTATTTCAAACACAGTCCCAACTAGGGCTGCAACAACGAATCGATGATATCGATAAAAATCGATTATTAAAATTGTTGGCAACAAATTTCATTATCGATTCATTGGGTCTATTTTGTTGCTAGCTGTGTGGTGGAGCTACGTCACTTTAAGAAACAACATTTTAAACTGTCTGACCGAAATCTTGGATATTATGGCAGAACTTCATTTTAAATTAAACAAAAAAGTTTTACATGCAAACTCTGTAAAACATAAATGGCATGGCACTGGAGCACCACCGTAATGAGGGATCACTTGAAAGGAAAAAAGGTTGGAGCGATAGGCAAAGGGGACTCAACAGCAGGGTAAGTTAATAATAGCATGCGTTGCGTTTTGAAATGACGATTAGTTCCTCCCACAGCAGGTAGTTCTTATTTATCAAATAGCCTGTGTTTTGTCGCGATCCAGCTTGGTTTATTAAATCAAAT